>BQNB010008992.1:13190-88151 GCA_026074375.1 Tanacetum coccineum
AAACATCAATTGAAGATTAAATTAACACTAATAATCATTCCTAATATCACAAAGATCATCAATTGTAAGTCATTTAATCTATTTTCTTTCAATTTGAGTCTAGGGTTCATGATGAACACCAAAAATCAAAATTGGGGATTTTCGATTTTGTGCAATTAAGAGTACTAGGATACAATGTATAACTAATATGCTTCCCGTAGATATAGGATTTGCATACATTAGTGAACTTGTTGAAAAATTGATTTCGAACCAAAACCCTAATTTTATTTTCAAATCACTCACGTTAGGAACATAATAAAATTGTTGTTATGCATTGTTAATACAAACCAAAAATGTTTTCAAACACATGCATAATGATCTCATGAACAAATTTCGAGATGCATAATTCATATGCATTTTTTGACTTGTTTGGATGAGTTAAAGCAAACCAAGGAGCGTTTGGGTTAACTCTTAGGATCTTATATTTAGGTCGAGTTGATAGTTACTCTACATTTGTTACATTTAGGCACACACTAGGCACGAACTCAAAACATCAATACATGAACTCACTAGAAATCTTTCTCAAGTTTTGGTTTTACTAAAAATTTATGACTATCTTTCTTAGGTAAAGTGGAGTTCGAAGATGAAATACGTTACATAAAATTATACATCCCAAAGATTTCAAATGATTCCTACATACCTAACTACTTGAAACCTATCATTCAAAATTTAGAATACAGAGCTATTCACGAAGGTCGTCTTGTTAAACCCGAATTAACCAAATACGACAACATCAAAACAATGTTTAAAGCCATCAAACTATGTCAAAAGTGATTCGGAATTCTATCAAACATTTGATACTCTTGTAAATGATCTCTGGTTTCATATTGTTTGAAATAAAAAGAAAGAGAATTGGTGCTTCATTTCGGGATTTTGGAACACTACTCAATATTCCTTTTGAAGGACACTGTTTTTACAACAATGAATGGTCTTTAAAATCCATCAATAAACTCCAACAAAAAGATCCTCTCTATACCAAATTAACACATCAACTCAATTCATATACAATATAACTATGAAACGTTTCAAATGATTTCAAGTGTTTTGAGGATCCTTGCAATCTTTTCTCGACGAATTTGTCCTTATTACAAAGCGGCACATCTTCTCATTAGTGAGGAAATCATATGTCCGTTGATATCGATAAAAAATATAGTGGTCGGCCTTGTGAAAGCCTATATGCTTTTCTGCATCACTTCCACCACAACCTTCAACATCTCTTATTTCATTCTAAATCGAATAAATGACTTTAAACATCGATCCAATGGCATCCCGCCATACGGATTTCTGTTATCAAAATTTCTTGACAATCTAACCAAATTTTCTCCAAACAATCATAACTTCATCTCCTATCCAACTAAAATGAATCTTTTACATATCATCTCAACTAAAATACAAGTTATTTCTATGAGTAGTATGTTTGATGATGAGGGGGAGGTGGGTTCAGGCAATTCCAAACACGAAATATTGACGATGCCCGATTTACTAACGACTTTGTAATTAACTATCTTTACAACTTAAACATATTTTAACTACCAAATAACTTTTATAATTGTAGAATATTAATTTGGTCAAAAAACTAATTTATATTTTTTTTAATTTATTTTAACAATTATATTTAGTTTTAAAACATATATTAAAATGGTTTAGCTTTAAGCAATCACACGTGTGAAAACTAGAAGGGGGATTGAATAGTTTACCGGTTAATTAGCGTTTTAAAACTTTACTTCTAAAATTGTTAGATTCGAGTATATGTTCAACCAACCAACAATATGAACCAACAATGTATATATCTAATAACAATAACTAAACAAACAATAAGTAAGAATCACAACAATATAAAGAGATGAGAGAAGGAACAATCAAACCAAGACACCAAGATTTATAGTGGTTCGGCTACGAAGCTCCTCTTCGCCCTACTCCACTCCTCGAGTATCCCACTCGAGATTTCACTATGTCAACAAGCTCCCTTTAGGCGGAGAAAACCGTTACACTTCGCTTACGTTGTTTTCCGACACTAAGCTAAATGTCGAGTCATAATCTTAGCTAGAACCAATCTACCACTTCACAAGTAATACACAATCACAAGATCTACACTATCGGATTTATACACAATCCGATTTACACAATCACACAAGATAATCAAGATAGAGATTTGGTTCTTAGAAGAAAGAACGAGAAATCACTAGACTACAACAATTCGTTTCTTGGAGAATACGAATGTTCTTCTCTTGCACTTGATAGAGGGATAAGAAAGAAGAGATTAGATCACTTGAAACAAGATTAAACAATGTTAGTGATCAAAATATTTAGTGAGAGAAAGGAGGTTTTAGAGAGAGAAATTTAATTGAAAATTCCGTGTAAAGAAGTGTGTTTTTCAGCTGGGAATAGTGCAGTATTTATAGGCAAGAAATCCCAACGGTCAGCTGGTGGCGGTCCCGGCGGTCCCAGATATATCTGGGGGCCGCCCAGCCTATCAGGGGGCCGCCACTAGACTGACGCTCTCTTTTTTATCTTTTAGTTGGGAAGGTTAAATCTGGTGTATAATGTTTCATTTTAAGGGGAAAACCATATTTGAATTTTTATATTTTAATAAAACATTTTTTTATTTAAAATGTATTTAGTACATATTTGTTTTTGAAAAAAAAATACTTTTGTAGAATTGTAATGGTTAAGAAAAATTATTTTCTTGATCACTAATCATGTTTAATAATTTGTTTATACATACCTTAAGTGATTTACATTAGAAATGGAAATTTACGATTAATAACTTGTAAACGTTTATTTTTATCGTAAACGTTTTTACATTTTGTTATCTTCAAAACATCGAGAAGTCGAAAAATATAAATAACGTTTTTAGACATTATTTGTACTAACAACACGTGTCGTCAATGCATATACTTATAAAAACATGTTATTGCATCCTTTTAATTTTTTTCTTGAAATAAAATTGTTTAATCGAAAAAAATATATATTTAATCCGTATATACGTTTAGTAACAACAGGTATTGTCGTTAAATGTATAAATCCATTAAAAGAATTCATTTAATCAATTTTAAATTAATTTTTAATAATTATTTATTTGAGAAATAAGAATTATTTAATCCGTGTATAACTTAGCGACATCACGTGTCGTAGCTAAAAGGCTTGGCATGAAAAATATAATCTTATTATAAACAAAACGTTTAGCTCACGCAATGTCTCATCGACTGGGCGGACTAGGGGTTTCGGAGGGTCACGAGAACCTGATGGATGTTTGTCGTCTAGTGCATTTTTTTGTTAAATATCCAGGTTTCTCCAAAATGAACCTGATCCCGAAATTTTGTGTTACACAAATAAATGTTGTTTATATTTAGTCGATTAATATATTAAAAGAAACATATGTTTTTTTTTAATTTGTTTACTTGTTTTTAATAAAATCGTATATTTTTTTCATTTTTCTTTATTTTATTTTTGGGAAAAAAAATTAGTGCATCTAAGACATAGAGTTCTGGAAGCACCCCTGGTCGTTGCTAAACGAGTGGGCCCAACGGTCAAACTATCGACTAAAAACTGCGTTTAATAAATGCGTCATATGGTACATTTAGCGGCGACATGAGTCGTCACTAAGTGTGGAGAGTGTGTATGATGGAAATGCACGGGAAACAAAGCCATGTCAGCATGAAAAGCACTATTCCCACACCTCAATTTGCGGGAAATGATATTATTTTTCCCTTGCGGCTGTTGAGTCTCGAGTGAAAAAGGAAGTGAGAGAAACACCTTTTGAAGAGTTGAACAGTATTTTTATTTATTGTGAGTGGGTATTTGTGTTTTGTGGGTATTTTTAAATGTTAAAAAATAGAAGAAAAATAATGCAAGAGCGAGAGGTTGTGCTGCAATGCTTGAAGTAAAGTCTAAGGAAAAGAAGAATGGGGTATTTTTTTTATGGTGTAGAGCTGATGTGGCGAGGAAAAACCCTCAACTACACCCTTCACCTAAGGGTATGTTTGGTTGAGGCAATTAGAGAAAGAGAAATGAATTAATTTTATTTTTATTGTTTGGTTGGTAAACAAAAAAACAAAAGTAAAGATTTAAATTCCTTAAAGAGTTTGTCCTTTGTAATTTTCATTTCTTCATTTCCATCATAATTGGTGTGGAATTCATTTCACATTTGTGAGAATTCATTTGCGCCGCAAAACAAAAAAGATTTATTTACGTTTTATTTATTTATTACTACCCCCGTCTCATATTTATTGTCCATTTTTGACTTTTTGAGTCTTTTTTTGTCAACTTTGACCTTAAATATTTTTGTTTGTGCTATTTGATATTTGATGCATAATATATTAATGGATTGAGTTTTAGATATATTTTTCATTGGTATAATTTTCATCAAGTATTATATAACACAAACAAAAATATTTAAAGTTAAAGTTGACAAAGAAAGACTCAGAAAGTCAAAACTAGACAATAAATATAGGACGGGGTAGTATTTATTGTTATTATAAATATTAAAATAATAATTATTATTATTATTTTATTATTATTTATTGTTATTATAATTTCTTTATTTATTATTATAATTATTATTATTATTATTATTATTATTATTTTATTATTATTATCACTTTATTAAAAACTTAAGAGATTTACAATAAATTATAAGGGAGGCGATATACGATCTGAGTCCACACTCCTTTATTATTATTAATATTATTATTATTATTTATTTTTTTATGAACAGCACTTCATTAGAATAAAAAGAGATTACAATACATTGAGGGAAGCCGACGGTACTATCTGAACTACACTCCTTTAGCAATTAGATAAACCCAATTCATATTAAAAATTTGACTAGCTCAGCGCGGGCCCCATTATCTTGAGCCATGGAAAAAATTCTTGGACCCGCTTCAGTTAAAGTCACGCATCTTTCTCAAAGTTCTGCCTAAAGAGGAAAGGAAAAGGAAGAAACCCATTTAACCAATAGCTTCATCACTTGTTATTACCTACTGCGCTTTATGGTGTGCAGCATCAGTCAACACCTTACCGACCAGTACAAAATCAGTCATCCCTGTCTGTGTAATGGTGAAGATCCAGTCAGATCCATCCTTACATCCCAGACATCACATCCTATGAGTAAAGAAGAGTCTTGCTGTTGGACGTATTTTTTTGTCCACATCCCCCATCAGCCCGATGTTCAATTTCTTACCTGCTGGAAATACTCGATCGAAAAGATGTCGACAGGGTGTCACGAACCATATTGTGACGGTGCTTAAATCCCGATAACCCCAAGCACATGATTTACAGCGGTGGTCACGTAATATAATCCCAGGCAAAAAACCCTTTGAACAAGAGAACTAGGCTTTGAGGCAGAAAATAGAGGAACGCCTAAACGGTAACACAAAACAGAGCGGTAGGTCTTACCGTTCATAGTCTGTCCCAACCCAGAGATCGGAACCACACGAAGCCAGTCTGAAGTGTGATCCTCCTTTTGAGACTGCCACAAGGCCATCTGTCTAGGCGATAAAGAATAAGAAGATTTTGCATCCTTAGTAACCCGAGTAAAATATATGTTTGCCATCTTTTTCATGAGTTTGGGGGCAGCGACCTCACTTGGATTACTTAGAAAATCAATCTCCATAGCATTGTTGAACACACACAAAGCATCATCGAAAGTGGAGCCAGGAGCTACGATACCAACATCTCGAAGCAGCTTAGTCTGCAAAGTGGCAGACTGCAAACGTGAGGCAATAAAGGCATAATTCAAAACATCACCTGCTGAATAAATGCCAAGCCCCCCAAAGGCAAAGGGTAAAGTAGCTGTAACACCCTCAAATCTGAGCATGCAGCGGAATGTTTGAATATCCGAGGGCGTTACATTTATGGATCAATAGCACAAGATTCTGAGAACGACTACTAAATGTGTCATTTGAAAAATGAAGATACATTGGATTAACAAAATACTTGTTTGTTACATAAGCCCATGGCTTCAAATTTGTTCAACAATATAAATAAAGATTCCGGTTTATAACAATTTTCCCAAAATGTTTTAACGACCCCAAATCTTAAGTGTTGGGCTCTTTTATTTATAGACTTTCCAATGTTTCCATCGCAATCGTGCCTTATTGACCTGAAAAACATGCTTTAAAACGTCAACATAATGTTGGTGAATTATAAGTTTTAGGTAAATCAATAGTTGGACCGCAAGCAAGATTTCTAGTGTATGATTTAAGCAACCATGCAAAGCATAAAAGTGGTCACCATTTTCTAAGCTCATGACACTGAAGCTGAATGTATGAATGCAATTTAAATTGCCAATGATGCACGTGATGAATTGATGTTTCTAACCCGAAAACATCCCAGTCGACATGTATACGTTGTTCCCAGTGGAAAGATTACACTCCGAACGGGGATTATCAATTCCCAAATAGATCTAACAATAACATTCGCGTCACACAATGCTAGTTTCCCAACTACAACTATGCAACTAACAGTTCATGATAAAGGGCTCAATGGGTTATCACTACTTAGGCAAACACATGATCGTTGTATAAAATGTACACTTGCGTCCAATTTGTAAAACAAAGCATGTTCTCACCCCAAAGATGTAAATCATTTAAATAACATTAAAACATGGGGCTATGAACTCACCTTAGCAGGTAGTTCTCTTAATGATAATGAATGTCCAAGTAAGCAATGAATCACCGTCAAGTACCTATGTAAATACGGTAAGTCTTTAGTCTACACATTTTAATAAAGATCATTGTATAAACTTATTTCATTACAAGTTTATATATACTGTTATCACTTGTGTCGTGATGCACAAGATTATTGTATTTATAATTTCGATGGTTCTCGAGAGACGTGAAATCATTGTTAATAAATATACTTATTTATTTCGTCGTTAATTAAACCCGTTTAATGTCCGAATATCTTAAGGTTCGACCGACTCGTTAAGTGTTTTATTAATTCACTTTTGTTTACTAATATACCCTTAAGTTTCTAGTTATTACACTTTAGGTTCCCTTAGGTTTTATATAATATAAACATTTTATACTTATACCCTTTTGTTCGATAGTTACATAATTAGTCCCTTAAGTTTACCAAAGTGTAGTTTAGGTCCTTATAATTACACTTAAATCCCTAAGTTTCAGAATGTTTCAAAAACAGTCCCTGGAGTTATTGAAATTCGAAAAATTACAATTTAGTCCCTTAGGTTTCAAGTAGTACATTTTTAGTCCCTCGATTTGCAAAAATTGTATTTTAGCTCCAAATAAAACTCAACAAGTGGAATTTCTTTTTGTTAAGTTCAATTAAGTTATAAAAGCTGTTTTGGCTTTTAAATAAGCTTATCGAGCTTATTTTTTGCTTAACGGGCCTTATTGGGCCCGTTAAGGTCCGTTTAGCGTTTTAAAGGTCCGTTATAGTTTTAATAAGTCTAAAGGTTCTCAATAAGCTCAGTGGGGCCTGATAAGCTGTAAATAAGCTCGGGGAGCTTATTGTAGCTTAATTTTGGGCTTATTGGGCCCGAAAGCCCAATAGTTCGCTCGGCAAACACCCTTAAGGGTTTATAGGCTTCACTAGTTCATTTTCAATTTACATTAAGCCCACATAATCTGTTTTCTTTTTCAGCTCATTCAAAATAAGCTAATAAGCTAATAAGCACTCTTATTGGGCCGGCTTGGGCCTGTTAAGGCCCGATAAGGGTTTTAAGGGTTCGGGCTTAATTCTTTCGGGTCCGTTAGCTTGTCTAGGCTTATTACAATTCCTATAAGCTGTCTAAGCTCACAAATAAGCCGCCAAAGCTTATTTGTGGCTTATAGGCCCTCGTTAGTCATGGAAATGGGCCGTTAAGCCCATTTAGGGTTCGGCTAGATTTTCTAAAGCATGTTAAGGTCCATGAGAGTCAATAAGCATGTAGGTCTCTTAATAAGCCCGAGTGAGCTTATTAATAAGTTGTGGGCCCTCCTAGATGACTTATTGGGGCCGTTTGGATATAAATAGCTCGTCTTGGCCCGTTAAGGTTTTCTTTCTTTGTATGCTTATTATCTACAAACTAGATAAGTCCCCAATTCCTTAATAAGCTTGAATGAGCTTATTGATAAGCCGTGGTCTCCACTGTTGGGCCTGTGGGGGTTCGGACATGGGTTATTAAGCCTAAGCCGTGTCTACTCGTAGGTTTCGCAAGCCCAACGCTACCCCTTTGTTTCCCTTTGTTCTTTACATAAGTCTCAAAGGCCCTAGTGATAATATGTCGTGTATTTAACTTGTGTACGCGTCGGGTTCTACATGCAAGTGTTCATTAGGGTCGCATACGTATTTCCAAGCCACCTTATTTTATTTACAACAAAAGTTTACGTGGGGTTTTCTTATATTGAAATGGTTTTCAAAACCTCGCTTGTTACTAGGTCACGTTACTTGGTCCCTTGCATGCTTTAACACTACACAAGTCGTCCTACGCAATATCATTTGTGTATAACACGCATGTTATTTATTTAGCATGTGTGAAGTTTCTCTAGTGTGTCATATATATGTCCATACGCGAATAACAAACCTATGATACAAGGATTGGTAGGAGTGAAAAATATACGGTATAGTTACAATTGCCATAGGTTCGAATACGACTTACAAGAGTCCTAGTGTATGAATTGACGAGCTTTGGACGTGTAGAGTGCTAATCCAAATGCGTATACGATCGAAACAACTAATCCTTGGCTTTAAAGCCTTTGTAATTTCCTAACCTTAGCTCGAATAACCCTTGTGGATATTTGTTGGTTCGAATAAAGTAAGTGAGTGTGTTCGTTTGTTGTTTGGGACCCCAATAAGTAGAGAAACAAAGGTAGAGAGTATATGTGTTTATGCTTTAAGTGATTGTGTTTTTAAGAGTGTAATATGGTGTGTTTATGTTTGTATTTATAGGCAATAGGCTAGTTAACTCCTCTTGGTCCTTACTTAACTACAAACGAGCTCCATGAGGTGGTTTTTGGTGTTTCTAGTTACTCACTCATGGTTTTAGGCTAAACACCCAAAGTTCCACTCTTATGACTTGCATGTTGTACAGATTTAGTAGATTAGAAAATCTCAAAGATTTGTGCATATACATGCATTATGCCGCGGTTAACAAGGAAAAAGAAACAATATGTGTATTAATCTTTTGTGTATTTACAAGTAGGAAACCAAAAGTACCAAATCTTATTAGTTTTTAGGATTGTACTAGTACTTTGAAGATGATGTTAGGAGGATTTCTAGTTGATTTGTATGTTTGTAACCGGCCCTTAGGGTATTTAACACATCAATTCATTTAATTTTGTGTTAAGGTTACAAATGTGGTTATTGGTTTAAGTCTTGGTAAGGGGGTGTTTGGGATTGCTTATTAAAAATAGATTATGCGTTTTGAAAACGGATAATCAAATAATCAGCTTTTACAAAATGTGGTTATGAACTATAGTGTTTGGATTTGATTATGTTGTTTGATATCGCAAAAATGAGATAATCAGCTTTTCTAGTGTTTGGCAAATTTCATTATTGTGTGACTTAATGCGTAAAATTACAAAAATAGACATTTACATACCATAAAATAAGCCATATGAGAAATTAAATAAAGGGCAATATAGATATTAAATGCATTTGATTTGTGGGCCATATGAAAAATTACTTTTGCGTTTTGAAAAAGTACCTCAATCTTAGATTATTGAAAACGTGGTTTTCTTTCTATGTAAACGCAAATAATTACTTATTTGGAGAAGGTTCCCAAACACTAAAAACTACTTATTCACGTTTTGTAAACGTGATAAGTTGATAATTTACATAATAACGCAAATCCAAACACCCCCTAAGTCTAGGTATTTCCGGGGTGTGTCCAAATGTATTTTATCGCGAAACGTAACCCTTTTACGTGACCAATAGAAATAAAATAAGCAAAGTACATAATTATCTTCTTAATAATTATTTCTTACTTGGTTGATGTAAACCTTAATTTATTTGATGACCGTTTGCATTAATTGATTATTTCTAGTCTACGCGATTTAGCTTAAAAGTGAATATTAAAAGTAAACGTGTATCGGACTAAAATAAATAGTGATCATTAATAGAGTCGTACAATGACACGAAAATGAGAAATGTTACAGTCTCCACCCGTTAAAAGAGCTTTGTCCTCAAAGCTTAAGACCTTGTAGTAGATGACGAAGCCCGGTTTGTGAAAAGTTGTGGGTATTTTTGTTTGAACGAATCTTCACGTTCCCAGGTGAACTCAGGGCCCCGCCTAGAGTTCCAGCGAACCTTAACCAATGGTATCCGGCGTTGCTTCAATTGTTTGATCTCCCGTTCCATGATTTCAACGGGCTCTTCCACAAACTGGAGCTTATCGTCAACATGAATTCCTTTTAACGGCATGACTAATGGTTCGTCAGCGTAACATTTCTTCAGATTAGACACATGGAAGGTATGGTGAACTCTGCTCAACTCTTGAGGAAGTTCCAGCCTGTAGGCAACTTTCCCAACTTTTACTAACACTTTGAAAGGTCCGACATATCTTGGGTTCAGCTTGCCCCGCTTACCGAACCGTACGACCCCTTTCCATGGCGAGACCTTGAGCATAACTCTATCCCTAATCTCAAGCTCTATCGGCTTTCGTTTCCGATCAGCGTTAAGTCTTTCTGTCGATCCTGTGCAGTTGCATCCTTTGCTTGTTCAGTACGATCTTTCCGTTGTGTCTTGGATTAATTACGGGGCCAGTCAGCTGGCTTCCCCAACTCGGCCCAGCACACTGGATGATCGACATTTTCGACCATACAGATGCCTCAATAAGGGGCGGCCCTTATGCTAGGGTGATAACTTTTGTTGTATGATAAACTTGGCCAACGGCAAAGCTTTAACCCAATCCTTGCCAAATCGATCACAGCAAGCACGCAGCATGTCCTTGGCGTTTGAATGGTTTTCTCGCTCTAGCCGTCAGTTTCGGGATGTTAGTAAGTGTTAAGTGCTCATAACTAATATCTGTACCCATAGCCTCTTTTGAATGATCTTTCCAGGAAATTTGAGTGAATCTTATATCACGATCACAGATAATTGAGGCAGGTATCCCGTGTCTTGCCACTATCCTATTCAGGTACAACCTTGCCAACTTGTCCAATGGATCATTCTTTATTGGCCAAGAATTGTGAGAGACTTTGTAAGTCGATCCACAATCACCCAGATGGTGTCGAAACCTTGTGACGACCTAGGAAGTTTGGTGATAAAATCCATCGTGATATTATCCCACTTCCACTCGGGTATTTCTGGTTGTACTAGCAATCCCGATGGCCTTTGATGTTCGGCCTTGACCCTTGCACATGTCAGGCATTTGCTAACATACGTGGCGATGTCAGCCTTCATGTTTGGCCACCAATATAATTTCTTCACATCTTGGTACATCTTTTCGGAACCGGGGTGGATAGAATATTTCGACTTGTGGGATTCGTGCATAATCACGGATCTTAAGTCTCCATAGCAAGGTATCCAACTCCTGCTGTGTAAACATAGTGTTCCATCGGCACGCGGTTCCAATTTTTCCTTGGGTATATCCCTTGGATTTATATATACCGCCTACATCTTCATTCACGAGATTCTCTGGTTTCTGGGCTTCGATCTGAGCTTCTAATATTCGTTTGGGGAGATCCAAACCAATCGTCATAACTAAGGCTCGAACCCGCAGTGGCTCAATCCGTTCCTTTCGGCTCAGCGCATCGGCCACTACGTTTGCTTTCCCTGGATGATAACGAATATCACAATCGTAGTCACTCAGTAATTCCAGCCAACGGCGTTGTCTCATGTTAAGCTCCTTCTGATCGAGAATGTGTTGTAGGCTTTTATGGTCGGTGAACCACCTTGGTGCATTGGATTCCGTTTATAGATCGTGTCTCCATATCTTTTAGGGCAAACGACTACGACCAAAAGGGCTCTAAATCATGAGTGGTGTAGTTCTTCTCGTGAACTTTTAACTGTCGAGAAGCATAGGCAATCACTTTCTCTCTCTGCATTAGCACAGCACCTAAACCCTTGTGTGACGCATCACAGTAGACCACAAAGTCTTCGCTTCCCTCAGGTAAAGCCAGAATTGGTGCACTGCACAGCTTCTGCTTTATTAACTGAAAAGCGTTCTCTTCCTTTTCTCCCCAGTCGAACTTGATTCCTTTCTGAGTAAGTTTCGTCATTGACTTAGCAATCTTTGAAAATCCTTCGATAAATCTTCCGAGTGTAACCAGCATGACCTATAAAAATTAGGCGATCTCCGTTGGTGTCTTGGGAGACGCCCAATCTTTGATAGATTCTATCTTGGCTGGATCCACATGTATGCCTCTACTATCAATGACATGTCCGAGAAATTATACCTTCGGAATCCAAAATTCACATTTTGAAAACTTTGCATACAACTTCTCTTTCTTAAGCAATTCCAAAATTGCTTTAAGGTGTTCTTCATGCTCTCTTTCGTCTTTTGAATAAATAAGTATGTCATCGATGAAGACAATTACGAACTTATCCAAGTAAGGCTTGCACACTCGGTTCATGAGGTCCATAAATACCGCAGGTGCGTTTGTCAGTTTGATATGGATAACCTGGAAATCGTATCTGGCCATATCGAGTTCGAAATGCCGTCTTTCGAATGTATTCTTGCTCTCGCATCTCTAAGCTGGTTTTATACTGATCTCAGATCTATCTTCGAAATAAATACTGGGATCCTGAAGTTGACTCAAAACAAATCGTAGATTCCTCGAAAGTAGATAACGATTCTTTACTGTCAGTTTATTTAACTCACGGTAGTCGATGCACATCCTGAACGACCCATCCTTCTTTTTGACAAATAAGACCGGGGCTCCCTAAGGTGAGGAACTAGGCCTTATGAATCCCTTGTCAGAAAGTTCTTGTAATTGTTCTGATAATTCCTTCATTTTGGATGGGGCCAATCGATACGGTGCTCGAGCTACGGGTGCGGCTCCTGGAATTAAGTCGATTTGGAATTCCACTGGTCGAGTGGAAGGAGACATGGTAGAAGTCCTCAGGGAAATACTTCGAGGAAAATATCGGAGACGTTGGTCATCCTTTATCTGTTTCCTTTTGACTTTGCCCTCCTCTTTCTTGGCGGATATTTGTACTAAAAGAACTGCATCATTTGGCATGTCTCTTGAGCTTTTGAACATGAGATAACTGTCAACCGGGATTCTCTCCCGTTGCTACTTTCGTTGCCATGAAAAGTCAAAGTTTCATTCCCGTAGGGGAATTTTTGACACGTTTTCTCAATCGCACTTACGATCTCGGCGTGACATCTTCTTTAACCACGTCCATACCAATAATGACATCGAAAAACACCAGTTCTACGGGCATTTAGATCTACTGTTGAACGGATGGTCTAAGAAATTTAAGCGTGCAACCTTGTTTAATAGTGTCTAATCCCGACCTAATTTCCAATCAGCTAATCGTCACGTAATAATTTTTGTTATAATGATGTTGGGGCGATGTTTATCAAGTGGACTAACATGCAAATGGATATATACTTCTATCTCGGCACTAGTGTCGATTGGATAGTGGATAGTGGTTATTTAAGAGGAACGTACCGTGACGACGTTGCATCAGGGTTTCTCCGGTGTCATTTCCTTCTTTTTTGCTATTCAACTGCATAAACCACGCCTTGTGCATTCCCATTTCCCTCCATCTTATTCTTTAGCTTAGGACAATCTCTCTTGAAATGTCCTGGAGCTCCACACTCGAAACAACCATTTCCCTTGGGGGCTGCCCCATTGCCCTTCTGAGTATTAGCAACATTTGTGTTACCAGTATTCCTGCAATCGCGAGCAAAGTGCCCTATTTTGTTGCACTTGTGGCACCGCTGGGTGCACGGGCCTTTGTGGTGAAGATGGCACTTGTTATTTTTATTCTTGTGTATTTTAGCAAGAGATCCCCCCAAAAGGCTTCTTTCGCCTGTCCCCATGTATGTAGACTTTGGCGGACATTCTTCCTCTTGAAGGTGTTGCGTTGGTGACCCATGGTTGTTTCTGGATGAATCGTAAGCCTTCTCTTGTGGTCAGTTTGCCTTTCGCTTGTGCGAGTTTCGGATCCATCAGGCATTAGCCACTCAAATTGTCGCATATCCAACGTCTTAGGTCTGGCAAGACTTGACGTTCCATAAAATGTTGTCAGGAAGTCATACTGATGTACTTGTCAACCCTTCTCGGTTCATTGACAAAAACTTGGTACATATCTGGGTAACTCTTGGAAACGTTTCAGTGTATGCTGGAACATCGTTTCCCTTGACCTTTAGGTTTCATAGCTCGATCTCTAATTTCTTGATTTCACCCTGCGGACAATACTTGTCTGTCACCTTTTTCTTGAGTACTTCCCAAGTCATTGCATCTGCTTGGCCTAGGTTCTTATCTGGACCAATTCCACCAAGTCAAAGCGCACCTAAAGAGTGCAGGTAGCAACTTTATCCTTGATTTCAATAGCACAAACACTCTATATGAAAACTGACTCCATCTTTTCAATCCACCGAGTTAAACCGACCACGCCTTCAGTCCCCTTGAAGTTCAAAGGTTGACACTTCATGAAGTCAGCGTAAAAACAAGGGCGCGCAGTTTGCACGTTCCTTCGGTTATCCCCGTGCGAACTGTGGCTTCCATCCCCATTGGTGGAGTTTCGCAAAAGAGCTTGGTCGATCATTGCTTGGATGGATTCTAGAGTCATGTTGTTTGGGTTGGTGTCGTTAACCGGGGTATTTGGTCCTCTTTTGGTTGTAGGTGCCATGATTTGTCTAGATCACAAAAGACAAAACATGAGGTTATATGACAGAATATATTAATATATAGGTGAGATAATCAACACAAGAGAGGTATATAGTACAAAGTAACACATCCATTTCATTCATAACTTTGAAAATTTTACATGAAATAGTTGTCGGAGTACACATAATACAATACAAAATATCTAAGGCTATGCTAGCGGGGAAAACCCCTAATACTTAACATGCCTGTACAATGACCTAGCAAGATACAATAACATAAATCACTAGATGTGACTGTCGGCCGTTTCCCAGAAGCATCTGGTGAATCGAAATCCTAGACCTCTTGGTCCTGGCTTGCCTAGCTCTCCTCTGCTGCTCTTGTAGTGCTAAACAACTCTGTCTGCATGTCGCTCATCTCTCGCCTCATATCTCTGATGACTCAGAGAGTCTCTACCATCTGGTCTGGCCGTCTTACGATTAGTCCTCTCGAAGTGCTGCTAACTCAGCCTGCTGCATCTGAAAGCGAGTCTCATGTACCTGATGTTGTGTCTGAATGAGAGTACCCTGCAGCTGTAGCTGTGTCTGGTGTGCCTGGAGATGGGTCTTCATGTGCATACACATGATCAACGAGGGTCTAAAGCTCCTGATAAGTCGCTTAACTCAATTCTATCGAGTGAGCCCAAGCCTCTCGGGAAGCATGGGCTTCCTCCTCCACCATCCATACTGTCTCCTGGAGAGTCATCCTATCCCCCATAAGTAAATCGACCCGCTGCGAGTCCATATCGGCTCGCTGTGATATACGAGACCTACTATCCTGAGCATCCTCTAGTAGAGCATACAAGTCTTGTATCGCTCTATGGAGCTCACAGCAAGATTATGACCCTAGTGTTGACCTTCACGACGGTCATAGGTTGATATCTCTGAAACTGCCTCTGCTGGATCTACCAAGTATACCTATCCCGTACCCAACATCTCTAATCCCCTGTCGCCTCTCTTCAGCATCTACCGTGATAATAAATCCATAATCTATCCCTCGACCTCTAGTAGGTCTAGCAGTAGAACTCTCTCCGATCTCATATCTGGAGCCTATAGTGGACAAATATAACCTCTTGCGGGGAGGTTGCTCAGACTCGGGGATATCATCCCTACGGTCAACAGGTGGTGGTATGGATAGATATGGTGGTAGTGGTGGTAGTGAAGGTGATGGTAATGCGGCAGCGACTGCATCAATGAGAGTCTGATGTGATGATTTATGAGTGTCTAGATTTTGGGTTGGACACCCAGTTGATGGTGGTAAGGGGTGTGTGATGTGCAGGTTGCGGCCGTTGCACCTCGCAAGGCGCTCCCCTGAAAGGGTGGTGATATGTGAGATAGGTGTGTGATGGTGATGAGTAGTCATGGTCAGAAAGTCTCTCAACCCCCTCTTCCTCTGGTGGATGGGATATGGAAGTCTGAGGTGGACGGTTAATCACTAGCCATAATGTAATGTCAGTGGAGGTGGTTGGTAGTAACAGGCTCTGTTCCCTCTGGTGGGAAAACAGGCTCATCAACAGGTTTGCTGCAATAGTAGTTGTGGTCGGAGCCTAGGTGCTCCTCCTAATCCTTCCTCCCGTCCTCATCATCCCCATCTCATCAATTTGGCGTCATCCATCCTAGATGAATCGTCGTCGTCATCATCTCCATCATCTCCCCCATCCATAGGATAGTCAACTGGACCATCCTCTGTCTCATCATCCTCGTACTCCTCTGGATCCTCTTCGGGATCCGACTCAGTAACATATCCGGGTGACTCAGCAGTAGGTGAATCAATAGAAGGGTAATGGCTGACCTCCTCAGCCGGAACCTCATGGTCCTCCTCCAATGGTAGATATCAGGGTATATAGGCTCTGGCCGTTAGTCTGGATCATGTGCCTGTATGAAACATAGGCTCACGCTCAATCGCTCCTGAGGAAACTGGTGGTGTTGTGGATCCTCTGGGGCCTGGTATGTATGTGGTGATGGTGGGGCTACTGGCTTGTTATCGGGAGTCCGTCGTCATCCTAATACGTTGACCCGTGGAATTGCCTCCCCTCCCATGTGGTACCTCCTCATCATGGCTCCCCAGAGGCTCAATAACATCCCTAGAATAAAGGTCAATAAATGGAAGGAGCTCGCGAGAGAGCTTATGCGATACGTGACGAAATATTGTACGCAGTCGTGAGTTCCAGGATGAATCAAGTTAATGAGCTCAAGAGTGCACAAGTAGGTTAGCTCCACAAATGGTTCATGATCGTAAGGTTTTGTAACTGCAAAAGTAATGACATAAGAATGAGATCAGGTAGTTCAAGTGAGGCTTTAAGATTCCGCTGAGTGGTAAGATGCGATGGTGTTTCTAGACCTTTTTAACGGATTCCGGTGATTGTCTGGTTGGAGTTCATACTTATGTCATATCGGATACCATTAAGCCCACTCATTTATAATTTATTATTTGCATAAAGAAGCGTCCCAATTTATGTAAATAATGAATTGATAAACTTATGGTTCGGTGATTTACAATTTCTTTATTTAACTGAAGAGGCGTCCCAATCCTTTCAAATAAAGATATTATAAATCATCCTACTTAATAATTTCCAATGCAATACGCGTACTCGCAAAATTCTTCAAGGTGGTGGATGACATGACGATGCAGGTGCTCCAATGAGTATGGGACGAGCATTTAAAACTCGTCTTTCGGAGACGGGGAGTAAAACAATCAGGGGAAATTGACATAGAGTTTAATACAGTTAATGAGTACTTGGTTAAAGTAAATAAGATAAAGGTCATTATGAATGAGTCAGCATGGCAATTATCATATAAATCCTCCTATTACAAGTCCCGCCCATACAAGATTTGTAATACTTAGATTCATACATAATCTCATGCAAACAAAAATCATGACGGCTTTCGCGTAATACGATATTGTACAAAGTTGTGAAAAATATTCTTGTAGACCATTGCTTAACTAATAATGTCTGAGAACGGAGTGAGACCATTGTGCAACTCACAATGTCTAAGAAGTAAGATGAGACCATTGTATAACTCACAATGTCTGAGGTATAATTGAGACCATTGTGCAACTCACAATGTCTTAAGAAATGCTCTGGTATTTATATAAATAACTCTTATATAAATAAACGTGCGATATACGCAAAAGATGTAAGCATATATATTACATATATGTATGTCACATAAGCACTTAATGCAGCACGTAATGTAAGCACATAAGCAAGTAACGTGTATGCACTTTGAAAATGTTTGATGTGATGCAATGTTTGTGAAAACGGTTATAGTCTAGGGTAAAATATGCAACCTAGTTCTCTATAACCTTGGCTCTGATACCAATCTATAACACCCCCAAAAATGTGTCGCAGCGGAAATATGTCAGGGGGCGTTACTTCATAATACAATAGCACAAGATACAAGAGAACGACCTCTAAATGTGTCGTTTGAAAAGTAATCTCGTTGATTTCTTTGAAATTGATATAACATTTGTCCCATAATTGCATCACAATGAAAAGCTTGAAAATAATCCAACGAGATTTGATCATTTGTATGTAAGTAGAAATCCATAAATGAAATCTTGTCAATTTTAGACTCCATTGCACATCAAGTAAGCCAAGCATCTAATTCACCTGAGAAAAACATGCTTAAAAGTGTCAACATTAAAGTTGGTGAGTTCATAGAGTTTTGTAAGTATAATGTAAATGTTGGAATCCAAAGATTTATAAAGTATGTGATTATTTCAATCCTTATAATAATCGCCAAAAATGTAAGAGTAAATGTAGAACCAAAAGAGTTTAGTGTTTATTGCTTCGCTGCAATATGATGAAACATGTTCAGAAATTAGTAATGTTCAATAAGTAGTATGGACAGTGAGATCGTTGATTTTCCAAAATGTATGGGTCTACTATAACAAATACAGTACCACATAAATAATATCTACTGTTGCGCTAAGCTCATGACACTGAAGCTCGACATATATGTATGCAATTTAATGCACAAAATGTGCCCGTGTAGATGTTCAAACCCGTAAACATCCAAATTGTTCCGACATGTATGCATTCGTGTTTCAGTACGGTCGAAACTAGTGAGAGCTACTCACCCGAATAGGGATGTCAATCCCAAATAGATCTATTTATACACTCGCGCTTCCTTAACCGGTCCTCCGGTCAAGAATTTAACAGTTCATGATAATGGGCAATGGTGGGTTATGTTACTTAGGCACATGTAAACAGGAGATGATAACCGAAAACACTTGTGTCCAATAAAAATTTACTATTGTATTCGTAAATAGCTTTGAGTACTTAAATCCATGAGTAGAAAAGAGTGAGATATAAATCAAGTAATTAAGTTCGTAAAGAGTATGTAAACAATTTCGTAAACGTGTATACAAATGAGTATGTGACAAAGTATGAAACCAAGTTTGTAATCAACCAGGTAATTGTGTTTGTAATGAATTGCAACATCAAGTATGTAAACCAAGTGTGTAGAATAATATGTAAAAGATATTGTAAACGAATATGTAAACACGTTGTATTGAGCATGTATTCTCCCCCGAGATTTGTAAAGTAAATGTAAAACAAGTGAAAGAGGGGCTATAAACTCACATCGATGTTGAAGAACAATTGACAGATGGGCATCTACTATGCCAACTCAAACGGAAGACGAACGGCTCGATCAAGAAGTTGTAACTAACCTTATCGGTTATATCCTACTCGCCTAGAATAATGTACTTGGTTTTCCGATGAATGAGTACGTCAACGTGACACGTTGATAAAAGATTTAGATTTAATGTTGTAATAGTTTGGTGGTTGGTTAAATAAATAGTTTGAAAAATAAACGCAACGTATGTAATATATTCTGTATATATTACATAGGAAAAATAACCATTATATAATTCATATCGTGGATTATATAACAAATATAGACAATCCAAAGATTAATGTGACGTATATACACATCGTGAATTATTATCACAAGATAACACCCAAAGTTTAACTCGAAGGTTTTTTGTAACGGACATGTTTTATATTTAAAATGTGACAATTAAAATAAAATGGTCTAATTATATAATACCTTCCAAGTATTATATAAGAAAGGTGGTAAAAATAAATGACACTAAATAATTTGACACGCGCCCGGAATATCCTAAAATAATTTAGCAGAAAGTTCTTTTATAAAATGAACGTACGTTTTAAGTGTGGACTAGATGATGGAATCTCTAAAATTATGAGCTGACGTTTGATTATCGGGGTCATCGCGACTTAAAGTTCTTAAGACTGTGCATGATAGTAAATAAAGGAGATTTGACTAAAAATTACTAATCGTAGGAATTGATAAATGTCCGGAGGACCTATTTGTTTATTTAAAAGTTTTCCATATACAACAGTCTACTCCTTTGTCCTCCTCAATTCCATACATGTTGCAATATCCAAACACAGCTTTTAATAGTTTTATTAAACACAGAAACCAGAAAGAATAGATAAAATATTTATTTAAGCAACCCACATTGTAGTTGGGGTTTAATATATAAAGGTATAGATTAAAGCTTTTAAATGTTATTTCTGAGATTTCAAACCAACCGGCTCCCTATACGTTCTCTATGATACCAAACAGCCCCCTTGGCTATTAACACAAGCCAAACGCACCATGTTGGCTGGGCGAATCCCAGCAAACGCACCTTTATGGTGCCTCCCTACTAAGACAAACTCCCTTCGCCCGCTCTCCATATTCAATACGCGCCCGATGTCGCTGAATCGAAGCCAAGCTGCACCCTTACCTATGAAAACCAAACCTCAAGCGCAGCCCTCTGCTGCGGGCATAACAAACCAAACGTGCAACCCTTCGAACCCGTAAAAGGCCCTTGCGGCGTTAATACCAAACCAAACATCACCCTTGATCCTTGTTCTGTTAAACCCCTACAAATCGCGCCCCCTAACCGTTTTTCTATAAATCAAACGCAGCCTATACGGCCGATATAACACCAAACTTAAACGTGGCCCTAGTGGTCCGACCAAACAACCCTGCTGGGTTTTAATACTAAGACGCACCTTTTGGTGTGATAACAACAACAACCCAAGATGCCCTCCCGGGGCTGTCCCCTTCCAAGAGCACCATGTGTGGGTAGTTGTTATATCATCAAACGCACCCGATCGGTTTGCTTAATAACCACAAAACCAACGCCCCCTTGGGTGTTTGTTACTACAATCAAACGCACCCTAATCTAGTGCTTAACCCATATCCAACGCACCCTTGGTTGGTGTCTTCAACCAAACGCGCCCTTTTGTTCCTATAATAAGCCGCACGCACCCTTTTCGGTTTGAGACAGACCCGACGCACCCTCGTGGTTCGTCTCTGTCAAACCCAACGCACCCCATGGTGGGCTGGATAAAGGTGGTGATGATGTTGGTTCGGTGTGGCAGCAGGGGAAATGGGTTTGCGGAGGTGGTGAAGATGGTGATATGGGGTTGGTGATAGATTCGGTGGTGATGTGGATGATGGTGGAGGGTGGCGTGGCTCGACTGGAGTGGCCGGAAGTATCGCCGGATAATGGGAGGAGGCGCCGGGAAATGCTTTTAGAGAGAGAGAGGGAAGATGTATATCATTTAGGTTTTATAAAAGTGAACCCTAAACTTCTATATTTATAACAAAAGAAAAGTTTAAGAAAAAATGATAAGTGATTAATAGTTTAGGGTTTGTGTTGTAAATATTGTTTCAGGGGCCAAAGGTGTAACTTTTGTAAATTAATGGTTCGGGTCTCGTTTAGGCCACTTAACGGATGATTCAAAATGCGAAACTTGCGTCATTGTTTTTCAAATTATTTTTCTTATAAAAATGAGTATTCACTCAACTTGTATTTTATAAATATTTTTATAAAATATATTTAAATCATTATCATTTATTTGGTACCATTGAGTGTCGCGAGTACGCTTTGTCTGAAAAATAAAACCTTAATTTTAACGTTCGCGTTTTTAAATAAACGTTATTGGATAAATATTAACTAATTTATTAAATATCTTTATTTAATAAAAAGCGGTAATTAAATATAAATTTGATTATTCATGGGCCGGTACGCGTTGTGTTCAAAATTTTGTGAGGTTATTTCAGCCATTTTCTGTTAGTTTTCGTGTCTCGGCCAAAACTAAAAAGTTGTCCGAAATGTCGTTTTACATCAAATTGCCTTAGAGTCCGAGTTGTGAAAACGTAATTTAGTGGTTCGTTTTTGATAAATCAACTATGAATTAATATATATATATTTTTTTCGTTTTCGAATCAAATAAAAAAATAACTTTGTGCTCGCGGTGTGTAATAATAAATAAGATTTATTATTTAAATACGTTCCAAAAATTTTACCGGCCACGCGGTAATTGCTTTTATTAAACAATAAAACGTCAAAAGTCAAAAAGTCAAGTCAGACTCGAAAAGTCAAGGGTTAAAATAGTCTTTTAAAATTTTGGAAATTCTCGGATGTTACAATTGATCTTTTGTTCAACGATGTTCAGAGGGATGTCGTTGATAGAATGTATGCATGCTTGACGAGTCAACATAACGAGATGATGTCTCCCCTCGTTCTTGTACCGGTGTACTAAAGATGTTGATAAATTCATCTTCTTGCGTTTTTTTTTTTGGTTTTTTTTAAACTTGTGCATTTTCTTTATCAGTTTCTGCTTGATTAATGTTCTTAATAGCCGTAATAGTTGGTGCTTGATTTGTAGTTTCAGGTGTTGTTTGAATGTTTAATGGGGGTGTATCTGCAGCAACGGGTTTTGGTTTTGAAGTTTGATGGTTGTTGTATGGTGTTGTTGCCGGTGTTTCGGGCATCAACAACATGTACATCGGAAGACTTTGACACAATTAGAGTAGTTCCATTAAGTAATTCATCAAACATCGGACTAAATAGCAAATCCAGCTCATTTGACATTGTTACTGTCTCAGTTGCATGAGGAACATTTTCTTGACTTTGGGGACCGGGACTTAAACTGGCATGTTTAAGTGCCGTTGTCGGACATTGTGGAACAGGGTCAGAACTGGCATGATCTGACGCCAACTAAGACAATTCGTCAAAGTTGACATGAATGGTTTTGACTATCACTCTAGTGATCTTGTTATATAATTGGTACGCTCTTGACTGAGTGGAATACCCTACAAAAATACACGCATCACCTTTTTCCTTCATTTTGTCAAGATTTTCACCATCTCCGACGATGTAGCAAAGAGAGCCAAAAATGTGAAAGAACTTAACAGACGGTTTCCAGCCATTGATGATGTGGTAAGGTGTTTTATCATGTTGAGGAATTATGAGTGAACGATTTTGAGTAAAACATGCTATTGCAATTGTTTCAGCCCAAAAGAACAAAGGAACTTTAGCGGCGCTTAGCATTGTTCGAGCAGCCTCAATAAGAGTACGGTTCTGTCTTTCGACAACGCCATTTTGTTCAAGTGTTCGAGCAGTTGACGTTTGGTGTTCAATCCCTTCTTGAGCAAAGTATGCATGAAGAGTTTTATTCAAGAATTATGTGCCTTTGTCAGTTCGAACTGTTCTTACTTGAGCATGAAGTCCTCTTTGAACAAGTTTGAGGAAATCAATGAGAACTTCTGGTGTTTCGTCTTTGGATCTCAAGAAGTGAGTCCAAGTATATCGTGAATAATCATCAACAATTACCAACACATATTTCTTACCATTAAAGCTTTCTACCCTCATGGGATCACATAAGTCCATGTGTAGAAATTATAACCGTCATTTTGAGCGTGGGTAGTTTTTGTCTTGAAAGACTTATGTTTTGCTTTCCCCAACTCACAAGAAGAACAAAGATGATCTTTGACAAATTTCAATTTGGGAAGGCCAATCACAATATCATACTTCGAAAGCAAGTTGATGGTATCAAAGTTTGGATGTGAGGGACGACGATGCCATAACCATTGCTTTGTGACGGATTGAAGATTTTAGCATATTTAGAAATTGGATTGGGAGTAAGTGGGTCTTGATTGAGTGATGGAGACAGAGCTGTGCCATCGTGAACCTGTGAGACGATCATTTCCCTTCAAATCAAGAATATAACATGTAGATTTCCGAAAAGGAACTTCTAAATCCGCATCACAGAATTGACCAACAGAGAATAAATTATGATTCAGCCCTTCGACGTAATAAACCCTCTTGATAGTTACATTCCCTTAAACCAGATCTCCATAATCAAGAATCGGTGCAATTTGATCATTTTTAAACTTCATCGTACCCAGAAATTTCTCCACAAAGTTACTTAGAAGCTTTAGATTTCCCGTCATGTGCTTTGAGCACCTAGAGTCGACGATGAATAAAATTATCTCTATGAGCTGCAAAAGAATTAGAAGACGATAGAGTATTTGATACAACGGATTTCCTAAGAGTCGTAGGTTCCGAAATATTAGATGCATACTAAACATATATTTGGGTCTAACATTCACTTTGTTTCTAGACTTTGGTTGCCCATTTATACTCCTGGTGGTGTGATCTTACAGTACCACCATCTACATGTCTTACTAATCTGCTCATATTGCTTCCTAATTGTGCTTCTAGGTTTTTGGTTAGTGGATTCTGACAGCAACTTTTTCGCATACAGGGGTGTTTGACAGCATATTGGTTCACAGTTTGTTTGGGGTCTTAGTATAATAGGCACAACCAGGGCTTTTTTTAGTTCCTAGAATTCAGGCCATAATATAATGAAGAACAAGCATATCATGTTTGTCATTCAACATACATTTTCCTCAAAGTAACATCAAAACCTAAGTTTACATTCGAGGTCTTAGCATTCAAACTGTCATTACACGCAGTTATAGACGTTTTATTATTAGAAAACTTAATATTCCTACAGTGGTCTTCTACTTGTTGTTTCTTCCCTTCACTATTGTTATGCATGACTCTATCTTCCAATCGATTGCTCTTAATCTATGGTCTGCTAACACTAGTAGTGGGAATTACTCTTGTAGAGAAAGGCACACGTTTGTTAGTTTTCCTAATGTCTTGAGGCAACCTATGGTTGTTCTAGTTTGATTAGGATTTGTGGTGCTCTTTATACATTCCTGATAAGTAGTCCACATTTTGGGTTCTTTATTATTTGACTGCCCCATTCTAAGGCAAAATTCTTGTGCAGTGACTGGTTTTTAAAAAATCATGGGGCACATTTTTTATGGTCGGTTAACTGCTTTAACTTTGAAAAAATCTGTCTTGCATGAGAATCTGAAAAAGTAGCCCGGTTTACACTTAAGAACTATTGTCTTTGACATTTAAAAGCATTCGGTTTGTCGAATAACCGATGGTTTTCAAACTTAGTTTCCACATATTTTCCTTTCATGTTTTCAATGAGTTTCTTTAACTCACTTATTGCAATGTCTTTGTCTTGTAATTGAGCTTTCATATATTGAATTTCAAAATATTTGACATTTAATTCTCAAAATGAATTTGATTCTTTTTGTTTCCAAGCTTTGTCATTATTAAGTTGTTCCTGACTTTGCTGTAAAGCGAGTTCAAGATTAATTGAATGTTGTTCAAGTTCAGAAAATCTTTTTGATAATTAATTGAAAGATTTGTTATTGACATTTTCCGTTCTTTTTTAAAGCTCTTTTTCAAGACGTTCTCATTTGACCCTTGGGCCACATATTCCATTGTAAGTCAGTGAATTCATCAGGGGTTGTATATACACCAAGTATAGCATTCATGTGATCAGCATAATAATATTCCCTTGAATGTCGGTCGATTTTATTCAAAAACTATGTTTTTTGAGTTTCCAGTTGAGATTTGAGAGAGTCTACTTCATGTTCAAGAGAATTAAAGTATCTCAAATCAACAACCATTTCCTCTTTCAAACACAAGTGAAATTTTTCTAAATCAGCATTGATTTTTCGAATTTGGGGACAAAAATTTCTTTCGATTGTATTTTGAATGAACGGATCTTTATGACCAAAATATGTCCTTTTAGCAATTGTTTGTTTGCAGTGTTTCACTCCATCAAAAATCGTGTCAACACTACTTTTAATTTTGAAAATTTCTTTAGAGCTTTTACACTTTTGATCCAACGAAATGGATTCATCTATCCGTTTTTCTAACAAAGTTGTTTGTTTATTAAAAGACTCTTTTGAATTTTCATTCTTGACAGGTGTATGACTTATTTTTGACCTTTCTGAAAAATATCTTTGTTCAGACGACTTTTCACGTTGTGGAACGAACAAATCATAAAGATTATTCAAGTTTTTATAATCAAAAGGTTTGATTAAATCACTTAATTTTGATCGACTTTCTTGGGCAAGACGAATCGTTTCGTCAGATTTAGGAGCTAACATTAAAGCAAGATTATCATTATAGCAACCTATATCATACAGACGAGGATTCACTATTTGAGCTTTCTTGAGAAACTCAAGTTTAACAAAACTCGTTTTATAATTACGATTAAGCATATTCATTGTTTGAACTGATTGACCGGTTTTATATACAATATCATCCAAAATCTTTATTTTATTTTCCAAAGCAATGACTTTTTCAAGTTCTTTGTCTTCACGAGTTTTGTGAAACTTCTTCTGAGCCTCTTTTTCTTGTGACATTATGGAGATGGTCTCTTGATGTGCAAAAGGCTCCTTTTTCATTTCTGAAATCGTTTGATTTAGTTTAAATCTATTTATCTTTTGAGTATATTCATTAAATGACTTTTGAGATTCCATTTTGTATGACACAATAAATCACCTTTAGCTTTTGCACAATTAATTTCTACCTTTGACGCATAATTCACATCATGATACCTACCAAGTTTAGATTTGAAACTTCTTAAGGTCTTTGAACATCAACTGATTAGTCTTTGACAATTCATTATTTACTTCTTTTAAATGGGTTATAATGATTACGACACTTTGATTTTTGGTTTTTGAAAATCCTCAATTCAGCTTTCAACTTTATCAATTAAATGCTTGTTTGGATTCTAAATATTTTATTACGGTTTTTGCTGTCATTTAATTTTACATTTTAGTTTCTTCAATGATAAGGAAGAAATCAAATCACGTTTCTTTGGCATGAATCATCATCATCTTGGTTCAACCGGTTTCTTCATGAGGTACCCATATCCAATGAGGTCAATTGTGTGTTTGTAACACCTTGTTCCTCCAGTTAGTTGCCATGTACAGATGCAAGTTGCTCAGGATTTTCTTTGGCTTGGGCTTACACTTTATAATTTTATTATCATGTGGTACCTGTGGCAATGGTCAGGATCAAAGTATGCGGTCTAAAAATGGTCTAGCAGCATCTTGGGTAACTCGTAATTCTTGCCATGTACCAGTTTATGTGCATGTGTCCAATTCTTGATCATGAGGTTGCATCTTCAGGAGTCATGCCCTCTATAATCAGCTTGTTCAGCACGGCAATGATAAACCAATCAAATGAAACAGATATTGATATCTTGTCGATTTAAACACAAAAGTTAAACATATTTGTCTTTTTAGACCTAATAGTCTTTTGTATTAGTCTAGTAAATTTATATGTCAGACTTATTTCATGGTAATCAGAGCCAACCCTAAACACTCCATCAAAAAATACACGCCTCTAAAACCTTCAATCTGCTGCTGCATATTTTTTTATTTTTTGCAGCTATCATTTGCTTGCCTACTGCTACTAAAATTTGCTTGCATTCTTTCTTTTCATATCGCATGCTAGATGCCATATTACTTTTCTTCTCAAAAGCACATCATGACAGGTGATTCTAATGTTAACAACAACAGTCGCATTGAAATTAATGGTATACCCTCCACCCTACACCTTATGTATATTCTGGGAATATAAACTATAATCCGTTTTATAATTCTAAGTCTTCTGTTGAGTTTGCTTTTGAAATTATTCACTCGGATTTATGGACTTCCCCAATTCCAAGTAAAGTGGAATCAAATACTATGCTATTTTCTTATATCACTTCTCATACTTTGTTTGGGTCTACCATTTGCATAAAAAATATGATTTGTTTGATACTTTTGTTGCTTTTCATGTTTATGTCAATAAACAATTTAATGTAGACATCAAGGCTTTGCAGTGTGACCATGGGGGTGACTATGACAACACCCGTTTCCATGACCTTTTTCGCCAAAATGGCATACAATTTTGCTTTTCTTGCCCTTGCACTTCTCAACAAAATGGCAAATCCGAACGTATGCTTCGTACCATTAATAACCTCATCCACACATTGTTGTTTCAAGCAAAGATACCTCCCTCATATTAGGTTGAAGCTCTTAATATGGTCGCTCACCTTTTGAATATTTTACCTTCTACCGCCATTAATAACGAAATACCATACACCAACTAGACACCCACCTATGAACATTTGCGTGTTTTTGGATGTCTTTGTTACCCCCACGTCAATGTTGAACATAAACTTCAACCCCGTTTCACACCGTGCATCTTTCTTGGTTACCCCGTAAACCATCGTGGCTATCGATGTCTTGACTTATCATCAAATAAGATTATTATTTTGAGACACGTGCGGTTTGACGTAGATGTTTTCCTTTTTTGGTACAATAACACCTTCACCTCAACCCATATACGATTTTATTTTGCCTTCACCCATCACCAATCTTCATCCAAATACTACCCCCAACTGGACCTTCAGCCAACTTGCCAACTCATGAATCACACCAGCCTACTACTAGTCCTATCCATACCCAGGCTCATACGTCCACTCCACATCCTACACTCAACGTATCAAGTACTAAATCCCAACATCCGCCTACCCCACTTGCACATGCTTCACCTCAATCAAATATACCTCTATGTACTGGCCCAACAAACTCTTCGGCCAAGCCTATTTCCACAGCCGAGAAACTTGTCACCCAAACTACCATTCCAGCAGATAACCAACCTCAAACCATTTCCTCACATCCTATGGTCATTCGTGTTAAAGCAGGCATTTTTAAACCGCTTGAACGTATGAATTATCATGTTACAACTACTTCACAGCTTCCTCGCTCTCATGTTCATGCTCTGTGGGACTCTAACTGGAAAGAAGCTATGTTAGATGAATATAATGCTTTAATTACTAATGGAACATGGGTTCTTGTGCCCCGTCCAGCTAACGTTAATGTTGTTCGTTCTATGTGGCTTTTCAAACATAATGTAACACCCCTAAATTAGGTCGCAGTGGAATATGGGTTGGGGTGGTACTTCATAGATCAATAACACAAGATATATATAAGAACGACCATTAAAAGCCGTTTAAAACTGATACATTGGATTTAACAAATTGTTTGTTACAAAAGCCCGAAGCTTCACTTGTTCACTTGTTCAAAATACAAAGATTTCTAGCCCATAACAGATATACAAAATGTAATGCGACAAAATCTTTAATGCATGACATCCAAATCAAAACCACCAATGTATCCCTTGCACCTCGTGCCTTATTGATCTCCTGAAAAACATTGCTTAAAACGTCAACATATTGTTGAGTGAATTCATAGGTTTATAAAATGTATAATGTAGGACCGCAAGATTTCCCCATGATAATGCAACAGATGCAAACATCATAAAATGTAATTACGTTTTCCTAAGCTCATGACACTGAAGCTCGACATGTATGAAATGCAATATAAATTGCCAACATTGCCCGTGATGATGTTCTAACCCGCAACATCCTATGTCCGACATGGTATACGTTCGTTTGTCCAGTGATAGCTAATCACCCGAACGGGGATGTCAATCCCAATAGATCTATTCATATCATTCGCGCTCACAATCCTAGTAATTGACAGTTCATGATAATGGGCTCAGACTGGGTTATCGCTACTTAGGCAAACACGTAATCGTAATGTAAAATGTCCACTTGCGTCCATTTGTAAAACATGCATATGTTTCTCACCCCAAAACTTGTAAATCATTAAAATGTAAAACGTGGGGCTATGAACTCACCTTGAGTGAATGATAATCCAAATACAACAAAAAATGTGTCACGGAAATGACGGAATGCAACCTAATCCAATATAGGTCGTATAAGTACTAAGCAATTTGATTAACTACTACCATATACAATTCTATATATGATGGAGAACACTGATATAATTACAACTAAAATTAATTAAATAAAACCTAATTTAATCTAACTACGGGAAACAGATTATAAGGAAATTGGATCTTAAAACGTACTACGGGAAAACAAAATTAGTTAAGTAAATCCTAAAATTAAATCTATACTAAAATCCGGGAACAGAATCAGGTATCGGGAAACCTAAATACTAAAAATTAAGAAAAGATATGTAAATATTTATATTAAAATCAAAATTAATTCTAATTAACTTAATCTTGAAAAATAAAGAAAACTAGAACTAAAACGGAGGTCGTTTGAATGCTAAACCGAAAAGAAACGGTAAAACGCATCGTAAAACGGTCCTAAGACTGAATTTTTATGAAAAAATAATGCTTACACTATAATTTTATATTTTTCCTAGACACTAAATGACAAAAGAAAATTTTATAAAAAAGAAAAATATTTTTTTATTAATTTTCTGATTTTTTATGAATTTATAAAGATTTATAACTAATTAAAACTAAGAAAATAGAAAAAGACAAAAAATAAAAGTTATAAAAATTCTGAAAAAATAAAACTAAATAAAGAAAAAGTTAACAATTCTAAAAATATAAAAATGCCCAAAAGTTACTGAATAAATAAAAAGTAATTAAACTAATTAAAATTTTTTTTTCATACGCATGCTTGCTGCTAATTAAATAAGTTTTGCATAATGATTATTGCATAGCTAATTCAATATTGCTTTTTGCCGCTTATTAAAAACTTTGCATCTAGTATGATGATGTATAGTGCAACCAATTCGTTGTATCCTTGTGTGTACTTGGCAACCCATCAGCCACCGATCCAATTTGTTAGTTCTTCGGCTCAACAGTCACCTATACATTATTATGGAGCACCTGCTATGTCTCCCGCTCCGGTTTCTTATGCTCCTACTCCTCCACATGCATTTCATACCATGACTCTTCAAAATCCAAACTGGAATATGGACACGGGAGCATCATCTCATTTGGCGGACAATACAAGTATACTCACATCTTGTAGCAATTCAAGCATTTATCCATCTGTATTTGTTGGCAATGGTCACTCTATTCCTGTCACTCATACTGGACATAGCTTTTTGCATACATCTTCTAAGCCTCTTCATCTTAATCATATTCTTGTCACACCTCATATAATTAAGAATTTAATTTCAGTTCGTCAATTTACTCGTGACAATGATGTTTCTGTTGAATTTGATGCTTATGGTTTTTCGGTAAAGGATTACCAGACCGGACGGATTCTTCTTCGTTGTGATAGTACGGGAGACCTTTACCCGGTCACTCAGCAACCTTCGTCTCAAAATCCAGTAGTATTGCTTTCATTTAGTTCCACTACATGGCACAGACGCCTGGGTCATCCTGGAGACGATGTGCTACGTCGTTTAGAGTCAGGAAATCTAATTTCATGTCATAAACCAAAGTTGCCTACTTTGTGTCATGCATGTCAATTAGGTAAACATGCTAAGCTTCCGTTTTATAATTCCAAATCTTTGGTTGATTCTGTGTTTGAAATCATTCACTCGGATATATGGACATCACCAATTCCAAGTGAAAGTGGAATTAAATATTATGCTATATTCTTAGATCATTTTTCACACTTTGTTTGGGTCTACCCTTTGCATAAAAAATCTGATTTGTTTGATAATTTTGTCGCATTTCGTGCTTACGTGAATAGACAATTTAATGTCGACATCAAGGCCTTGCAGTGTGACCATGGTGGCGAATATGACAACACCCGTTTCCATGAACTTTTCCGCCAAAATGGCATACAATTTCGGTTTTCTTGCCCTCGTACTTCGCAACAGAATGGTAAATCCGAGCGTATGCTTCGCACCATTAATAACCTTATCCGTACATTACTCTTTCAAGCTCACATACCTCCATCTTACTGGGTGGAAGCTCTTAATATGGCTGCTCACCTTTTAAATAGATTACCTTCTACCGCCATTAATAATGAAATACCATTCACCAAACTCTATAACCAAACCCCCACATATGAAGATTTGCGTGTCTTTGGATGTCTTTGCTATCCTCATGTTGATGCTTCACATAAACTAGAACCACGTTCCACACCTTGCATCTTTCTTGGTTACCCCGCCAATCATCGTGGTTATCGATGTCTCGACTTAGCCTCCAATAAAATTATTATTTCGAGACATGTGCGGTTTGATGAAGACGTTTTTCCGTTTGGAAATGTTACGCCTTCTAATACACCAACATATGATTTCCTTTTACCACATATACAAACTACAACCAATGTTCCCACCACCGAACCATTTGTCCAACACATGAATGAACCAAACACCCCAATTACGCCCCATCATATAACCCCTCCAACCAGCCCACCACAACCCGATACCCATCCCTCTTATAGCTCAACACCAATCCCACCACAACCCGATACCCCTCCATCTCATAGCTCAACACCAATCCCAACTTCGGCTCCAACACAATCACATGCCCAAACGGTAGATAGCCATACTCCATTTCCCATAAATAATTCATCACAAACCATGTCTACCCATCCAATGGTCACTCGCGCTAAAGCTGGCATTTTCAAACCGCTTGAACGTATGAATTGTCATGTTACCACTACTTCACCGCTTCCTCGCTCTCATGTTCATGCTCTTCGTGATCCTCACTGGAAAGAAGCTATGTTAGATGAATATAATGCTTTAATTAGTAACGGAACATGGGCTCTTGTACCTCGTCCAGCTAACGTTAATGTGGTTCGTTCTATGTGGCTTTTCAAACATAAATTTAAAGCAGATGGCTCATTAAGCAGGTATAAGGCTCGTCTTGTTGCAAACGGACGCAGTCAACAGCAGGGTATTGATTGTGATGAGACATTTAGTCCGGTGGTTAAACCAGCTACCATTCGTACTGTTTTGAGTCTTGCAGTTTCTCGTGACTGGCCCATTCATCAGCTTGACGTAAAAAACGCTTTTCTTCATGGTCACTTATCTGAGACGGTTTATATGCATCAACCTCCTGGGTTTGTTGATCCTAACAAACCTAATTATGTTTGTCATCTACAGCGGTCTTTGTATGGGCTTAAGCAAGCTCCACGTGCTTGGTTTCAGCGCTTTGCTAGTTATGCTACACGAGTCGGTTTTCAGCATAGTAAAACTGATTCCTCTTTATTTGTCTTTCATCGAGGATCTGACATTGCTTATTTGTTGCTTTATGTGGATGATATTATTCTTACAGCATCGTCTTCAGCATTTTTACAACGGATCATTACTTCCCTCCACAGTGAGTTCGCTATGACGGATCTTGGTTCACTCAATTATTTTCTTGGTATTTCTGCTCAGCGGTCGGCAACTGGCTTGTTTTTGTCTCAATCAAAATTTGCAGAGGAAATTCTTGAGCGAGCTCATATGCAAAATTGTAACCCGTGCCGGACCCCTGTTGATACAGAGTCCAAGCTTGGTTCGGATGGTGACCCTGTCAGTGACCCAACCTTATATCGCAGCCTTGCTGGTGCTCTTCAGTATCTTACCTTTACGCGCCCAGACTTATCTTATGCTGTCCAACAGGTCTGTCTTTATATGCATGACCCTCGTGATCCGCACTTTACTGCTTTGAAGCGTATTCTTCGCTATGTTCGTGGTACTCTTGATTATGGTCTGCAGCTTCATGTATCATCTACTACTCAGCTTACTGCGTATACTGATGCTGATTGGGCTGGGTGCCCTGTTACTCGTCGGTCAACATCCGGGTATTGTGTGTTTCTTGGCGACAATCTTTTATCATGGTCTGCGAAACGTCAGGTTACCTTGTCTCGTTCTAGTGCTGAAGCTGAATATCGAGGTGTTGCTAATGTTGTTGCTGAGACTGCTTGGATCCGTAATTTGCTATGTGAGCTTCATACTCCTCTATTTACTGCTACCTTAGTTTATTGTGACAATGTTAGTGCTGTCTATATGTCTGCAAATCCGGTTCAACATCAACGCACGAAACACATTGAGATCGACATTCATTTTGTTCGTGACTTTGTTGCTTCGGGACAAGTTCGAGTTCTTCATGTCCCTTCAAGATTCCAGTATGCAGATATTTTTACGAAGGGCCTACCCACTGCTTTATTCATTGAGTTTCGCTCCGGCCTGAACGTCCGAAGATCTCCCGCTCACACTGAGGGGGGGTATTAACCATGTATAAATCAAGTCAACATTCAAAGTCAACGGTCAACATTCAATATTCAAGTCAAGTCAACATTCAAAGTATATTTATTAGTCATTAATTTGTATTGGGCCTAAGCCCATAGTAATGATTCTAAAATGATCTTTTGTATCTTATATATAGGATAGTTGGGAAAAGGATTCTCTAAAGTTATGGTCAAACATGATTGATCATGTTAAGTTTATTGTGAGTGAAAATAAATAAGTGAGCCCTTGATTTTTATTAAAAGAAAAAGTTTTATACAATTAACTAATTTGTGATTGGTGAACATGATGTATGATGTTTGACTCAACTTTAGAGGATTCTAATCCGGATAGTTGTTATCAATTGTAAGCAAGTTTATTAATTATAATATTCAGATGACAATAGAATTTCAGATGACACTAGGACAACAGGGTTGTGATTACATTAGAATGGATGGAAATTGAAGTTTACACTAGGATTTCAGATGTGAAGATGTAACACGAGATCCTGGCAGGGAGAGAGGATTTAGAAGGATCTGTAAAAAGTTGAAAGTAAGATTAAAACATTTGGTAAGGCGAAACAAATTAAAACATTGGTTTGCCAAATAGGAACAGATATGCGCAAAAACTTGCCTTTATGTAGAGCTCGTGGACCTCCTGGAAAAAGAACAATTCAATCGGAAGATACCCCCCAAACTAGAACTAACATCGTCCTCAGATGTTTTGATGGGTACTACATTTTCAATCATAGGCCATTTATGAGGTATGCCAAAAGATAAAACGTTAGTCGATAAGATTAGGATATCGGATTCCCAATTGAAGCTGAAGATGTGAAACTCTTGATGAATGACAAAACTGAGAGTCTTCACAATCCGGGCAATCCTGGAACAAGTAACACAACATGGAAACAGGGTAATGGAAAAGACAAGCTATTTTACACAACAACAACACTTATTTATATTACAACTATGGATAAGCATGGGGTGCCTCCCACGAAGCGCTTGTTTAGGGTCGCGATGCTTGACCCATCACAAGGATTTATTGGTCCTTGGGGAAAGTTTGGAGATCTGGAACTACCAAGTGTGGTACGTTCCCTTCCAATAGTAGTGTTTGACGCGTACATGACCATCTCACTTTGAATCTTGGCCGGTTGGCTTGAGAAAGCTCAACAGTGCCGTACGGAAATACTCTAGTGATGGTGAAAGGGCCCATCCAACGGGATTTTAGTTTGCCCGAGAAAATCTTTAATCTGGAATTAAAGAGGAGGACTCGATCACCGATGTTGAAAACACGGTTTTTGATCTTAGAGTCATGGAGCCTCTTTGTTTGGCTTTATAGTTCAAAGGTTCTCATAGCATGATCACGAAGTCATTAAGTTCATTGAGTTGAACTTTCCGGTGTTTACACCCGTAATTACAGGATAGAAGTTTGCTGCTTAGGCCACAGTAGCTTTGTGCTCAAGCTCGATCGGTAAAGATGGAATGCCTTTCAATACAACAAGCTTGTATCGGAGTACACCCGATGGGTGTTTTGTAAGCTGTGCGGAAGGCCCATAGTGCATCATCTAGTTTGTCCGACCAGGAGGCACGGTTTTCACCTATGGTCCTTTCAAGGATTCTTTTCAAGCCACGATTTGATACTTCCACTTGCCCACTTGTTTGTGGGTGATAAGCGGTGGAGAGACGGTGAGTAACTCCATATTTCTGCATGACCTTTGCAAACTGGTCATTACAAAAATGGTTTCTCCACGATCACTTATGATTGCACGGGGAGCACCAAATCTTGCGACAGGAGAGATTTAGAAATTTGCCAAGACTACTCGGGCATCATTGGTGGGGAGAGCTTTCGCTTCAACCCATTTTGACAAATAGTCGACTGCCACGAGAATATACTTGTTCCCTCGTGAAGACGGGAACGGGCCCATAAAGTCGATGCCCCACATGTCAAAGATTTCACAAACTTGGATGGAGTTTTGAGGCATCTATCTAGTTGTGAAGTTTTTCTTGACGTTGGCACGAGGATCCACAGTTCTTGACAAACTCGGTGGGACATCTTTTTAGATTTTGACAGTGGTGGGCCTAGAAGAAAACGGAAGTCAAAGTTCTTTTGGGCTGTGAGGTTTGCACCATGATGTACCCCGGTGGGTCCATTGTGGCAGCTGAGAGAATCTCAAGAGCTTCATTGCGTGCACCACATCGCCTGGTCACTTGATCCGCCACTTTTTTTAACAAGGAAGGGGTCGTCCCAAAAATATGTTTCACGTCCTTGAAGAACTTTTCTTCTGTTGGGTCGACATCGCCTCACAACGAAGTTTCCGCGTGTTAATTTGAAAGTCGGCAACATTCGGGGTTCTAGATTCTCACTGTAAGGTCTCATATTTAAGTCTCAAGAGGATAACCTTTCATTTATCTCTTTAGGATCATGAGGTTTTCATACGGGTTTTCCAATCTGGACAGATGATCGGGTGCGAGGTTTCTAGGCTCCTTTAGTATCAAATAACTTTGAGTCTAATTCTTGGAGGAGGAGAACCCATCGGAGCAATCTGCTTGTGCTCCTTTTTTGCAAAAGAGATACTTAAGGGCGAATGGTCCGTACTGCACTATGCTTTTGTTATGATGAGGTAAGACCTGATTTTCGAAAGCATACTCTATGGCGAGTAATTTCTTTTTAGTTCGGAGTGTAGTTGTTTAGTGCTTCAATCAGGGTACTTATAGCATAGTGGATAGGCGAAAGCGTTTATCATGACGTTGCCCCAAAAAAAAACTGCACATATGGCGAAATCGCTTGCATCGCAAATAAGATAAATGGAGGTCCCAGTTTGGAGCAATCAAGGATTGGAGCTTCCGTAAGTCTATCTTTCAAGTTTGGAAAGTCGAATGCAGTCTCATCGGAAAGATGTATGGAGTATTCTTCTCAAGGAGATGGGTCATTGGTCGGGATATTTTTGAGGAAATACATGAGATGAAAACCGCGGTAAAAACCGGCATGACCGAGAAAACTCCTAATTCCTTTGACGGTGGTGGGATGAGGTAATTTTGCAATGACATCGATTTTGGCTTTGTCAACCTCAATCCCTTTCTTAGAAATCTTATGGCCGAGGACAATGCCCTCTTTGACCATAAAATGGCTCTTCTCCCAGTTAAGCTTAAAGTTGGTGTCTTCACACCTTGAACGCATGTGGTCTGAAGGGAGAGGCAGTTTTTGGAAAGAATTCCCAAAGACCGAGAAGTCGTCCATAAAGACTTCCATCGTCTTCTCAACCATGTCATGAAAGATTGCTAACATACATCGTTGAAACGTGCCTGGAGCATTGCATAAGCCGAAAGGCATGCGACGGTAGGCAAACGTTCCGTATGGGCAAGTAAAAGTAGTCTTTTCTTGATCACGGGGGTCAATGGGAGGATTTGGAAATAACGGAGGAAACCCATCGAGGAAACAGTAGTATTCATTCCCCGCTAATCTCTCGAGCATTTGGTCCTGAACGTAGAGGGAAGGGGTCTTTGGGGTGGCGTCATTTAACTTACGTAGTCAATGCACATCGCCATCCTGGTAACAAACGAGTTGATTCAACTCATTTTTCCTCCGTTCATCTACCACAGTTATTCCTCCCTTCTTTGTACACAATGTAACGGGCTAACCAGGGACTGACGGAGATAGTAATCATCCAGCTTCGAGAAGTGTTTCAACTCCTTTTTAATAAAATCGTGGACTTTTAGATTTTACTCTTCTTTGATGTTGGACCGCTGGTGCATAGTCTTCTTCCATAAGAATCTTGTGGGTACAAAATTCCGGGTTGATACCCTGAATGTCAGAAAGTTTCCAAGCGAGAGCTCGCTTGTGGGACTTTAGCACCTTTACGAGAGCGGATTTTTCCTCAACATCCAACTCTTTAGCAATAATGACGGGCAACTTGTTGTCGCCTTCCAAAAATGCATACTCGAGATGGGGAGGCAGTTCTTTGAGTTCAACCTCAGTAGGTTCATCAACGGAAGAATTGGCTGTATTAGTTTCACAGACTTTAAGCTCAGTTCGGACTTCTGGGAGATAAGTTCCTTGACTTGGAGGGGGAAGTGGTGGTTCACTATTCAAGATGGCTTCTAGAATAAGAATGTCCCCCTCAGGATCATAGTAGAATGGATTATATGCTGGACAATCCGGAAATCTGCTATACAAGAAGAGTCGACTTATTCCGGAAGAGGAAATCACTATTCCCAAATGGAGTTAGGGTAGGAGAAGAAGTAGCACAATTGGGATCATAATACGGAGAATTTCCACTCGCGATTGTAATCAGTAAAAACCAAGGAACTTCTTGGAGAGTATTCCTCACAAGCTCATATCAATGACCGTCAAATCTGGTTTGACGTCATGTGAGTTGTAATTGGCCGAGTATTTCGAAGTCTGATAAATTGTAAGTGATGGCTTCACTTCCTATTCTAAGAGTTAATTCACCCTTGTGCACATCAATCAAAGCACGACCGGTTTTTAAGAAGCACCTCCCGAGAATTAAAGGGACTCGGGGGTCTGGCTCAAAATCTACAACCACAAAGTCGGCTGGAAAGTGAAATACACCAACTTTAACGGAGATGTCTTTTGCAATTCCCATTGGTTTAGAAATTGATCGATCCGCAAGTTCGAGTGTCATGCAAGTTGGAGTAAGATCAGGAAGTGAAAGCTTTTCCCAGACTGAAAATGGCATTAGATTAATGCTAGCACCGAGATCGGCTAATGCTAAGCATTCATCCATCCCTGGAAATTCACAAGGAATCAGGAACTTGCCGGGGTCTCCAAGTTTTCTGGGTAACTTGTTCAAGATGACCGCCGAACAATGTTCATTCATCGAAGTTCGAGCTAGACAGGGTTCATTGGAAGTTCGAGCCACTTCAGTAAGTTTCTCTTTATTCCCAAGTAAGGTTCTTAGAGTCGAGGCGAATTTTGGCATCAAAACAAGAGCATCCGTAAAGCTAATCTCGAAACTCATCTCTTTGAAGATTTCATAGAATTTGTCGATTTGTTCATTAGCTTGATTACGGCTCTTTTCATTATCACGCCTCGAAGGATATGGAAGAGAAACTGAAGGTTTAATGTTTGGTACGGGAGTAACAACAGGAGCAATAATGGGCTCAAGAACTGGAGTTGTGATTGGTTCAGGACCTACCGGAGGTTGGACGGGTGCAGTACTTTGTGAACAAGAAGGGTGCACTTGGTCCTTTGTCACCTCGGGTATTGGCTTCACTACTGAAGACGTAGGAATTGGAGGTCCTTGATATGCAACACCGCTTCGGGTAGTGATACCCTTTAAGTCTTCTCTAGGGTTATGTTAAACTGTGGTACCAGGAGTGTCCCTGACCTCTGAAGTAGATGCGGTATTGGCCAGATAACAAAACTTAGCCAACATATCAGTCAGATTTGCCATTTGATTGTTCAATTTGGCTGTTTCGACTTGCATGCTCTGACCCTGGTTTTGGAGGTTATTTTGCATGTTTCTCATGATAGGGCATTCATTAGCTTGCTAGTGTCAAATCGTTCTTGGTGGACACTGTGTGTCTGAGGACCGAGGGGCTTGATAAAGCTGGAGACTGATTAACTGGGGGTCTTGAAGTTGATTCTGACTGAAATTGGACTGGTTAAAATTTCCACCTTGTTTTGGTTGAAATTGCTCTCCCGGTCTTTGGTTTAAAGTTATTCCCCCGTTTGAAATTGTTATGCATTATTAGTTGAGAGTTCTGAACGGGTGGAAAACTGGAGTCTAATATGATTTGAACCATTTGGAGGTCGGAATTTGGAGCTTACTTGGTTGTATTATAGCTGCAGCGGCTTGTGATTCATATCAGAAATGTTGTCCCGATAAACGTTGCATGAGTGGCTGGACAGTTTTGGTAGAATGGGCACCACCGCCAAGTAAACTAACTTAGCTCAATCTGCTTTGACGGTGCAGGAGCTGGAGATGGAGCAGAAGCTTGGTTCTTCCTTGTCTAAAGGAGCAATGCTGGACAATATCCTTAAGTTCCAGCAACATCAGGTGAACAGCTTGGGTGGAGAGTTCGTTAATTACCTTGGAAACAACTGCCTTAGCTGTGTTTGGAGAACCTTGACTTGCTCTCAATGATTTTAAACATTCGCGAGGCATTTCTGTCCAAAAAAGTTTCACCTGCTGCGAGTTCAAGATTCTTGGATCATTATGTTCAAAGCATTTTAGAATGTATCAGTTGATGGCAATTCTGAGAATCCATCGGTGTGGACATGCCCTAAGTAGATCATTGAAACGATCCAAGCTTCATTAAACGACTTCATCGAACCTCTGCTGAAATCTGGTGATCTCATGCGTAGATTCGTCGTTTTAAGAGGGAGGAAGAACATGGTTGATGAATTTGGATACAAAGATCGTCCAAGTTTGAATGGATCGTTGGGGGTTCTTTTTCTAGCCATATTCGGATGCTCCCTCGTATGAGGAATGGAAAAAGCATAGCTTAATCGTAGTAATTGGAACATGGGACCCTCATGTGGAGGTGATCTTGTTGGAAGTAACGGATATGAGCATGCGGGTCTTCTTTGTCATGACCGAAGAACTGTTTGTTCTGGACAAGATTGATTAACCCATGCTTCAGCTCGAAATTGTTTGCCACAATTTCAGGAATAAGGATTGCGTCCTCGTACCCCTCGGTGGGTGCTTGGAGCAATTGAGCCATAGTTCGAGTGTCTGCCATTGGCTCTACGGGAGGATCTTCCTGAAATGGGTATTCTATACGAAGAGGTTCGATTAATAATGGCGTTATTCTGGTGGAGGATGCTGCTCACGGGACTGAGATCGAGTGCGCATGCACAAAATGGAAATAAAAAAGAAGTTACACTAATTTTTTTGGTTTTTTTTGGATTTAAAATATATTCACAATCTATTTTAAACGGACAAGAGATAGACAACTTAAGCCAAATAATCGATCTTACTTCACGGTAGCGCTCAGAATGAAAAAACGGCACAGGTGAGCGGAGGAGTAGGGAATAGCGCTAAGATTATTTCTCCTTTTGGTCGTAGTTCCTAGGAACAACCCTCCTTAAACCCACTTTTTAGTTGTTATTCGAATAGGTGAGCCGTATATCGTAAGTGACACAGAAGGCAAGTTTTAAATCTTTAGTTCGATTGGGAACTCACTAGTTCACCGGAACTTATTGTGATAATACCTCAGTAGAGAATATTATATTTTGGTATTTTACCAATTAGTGATTTTTAATTTTTATGGACAATTTTTTATATTTTGATTTTTTTGGTTTTTAATGTTTTCTATATGATATGTAACTTATAAAAGAAAAGAAAAATATTTTTGTGTTTTTTAATATGATATTTAATAATATAAGACAAGTATCAGATCAAAGTTTTTGGATAGAAAATCGATTAGGCAAATGCCTCCCGGCAGCGCGCCAAAAAATTGATTCGTTTTTAAGATATGTAATATTTAAAATGCCTAGCAATCTAACTCATTACCCTTGACAAAGGCAAAAAGTCAAGAATTGCAAAATAAATATAATCAACAATGATAAAAAGATTCGGAAGAGATATTCCGGGGTCGTATGTCACAACTGTGGCTGCAATGTAAATTATCCTGGTTTGTATGAGAAATTGAATGATGAAGAATATATGATATGATTAGTAACATGATTTAATACAATCTAAAATTAATTAAAAAAACTTAATTTAATCTACCGGGAAACAAATATAGGAAATAGGGAATCTTAAAAATACGGGAAACAAATTAGTTTTATAAGGAATCCTTTAAAATTAGATGTATACAAAAATACGGGGAACAGAATCAGGTATCGGGAGATCTAAATACTAAGAATTAAGAAAAATAATGCTAATTTAAAATTTAAAAAAATCAAAATTAAATTCTAATTAACTTAAACGTGAAAATAAAGAAAACTAGAACTAAAACGGAGGTGTTTGAATGTAAAACGAAAAGAAACGGTAAAAGCACCCGGTAAAACGGGTCTTAAATGAAATTTAAGAAAAAAAATTATGCTACACTAATTTTATTATTTTTCTAGGACACTAAATGACAAAAGAAAATTTTATAAAAAAGAAATATATTTTTTTTTTCTTTTTTGGATTTTTTATGAATTTTTAAAGATTAAATACTAATTAAAACTAAGTAAATAGAAAAAGACAAAAAATAAAAGTTATAAAAATTCTAAAAAAATAAAATTAAATAAAGAAAAAGTTAACAATTCTAAAAATATAAAAATGCCCAAAAGTTACTGATTTAATTAAAAGTAATTAAACTAATTAATTTTAAACCTAATTTAATTAATTAAACTAAATAAACTAACTGCTGTTTACTTTAGGGACTAACAGTGAAAAGGGAACAAGGACAAACGGGGTAACAGGCTAACTAACCACAGGGACTAACAATGTTAACAAGAAAAGACAAAATTACACAAATGGTCCCTGAAGTGGACCCCGATTACAATGTGGGTCCAAACAGCTTATTATGCAAAAGCTATAAAAGCAAAGTTGTAAAAGGGACTTAGGAGAACATTTTTCATAAAAGGAGCATAAGCTGAAGGGGTCTAAATAAGCTAAAAAAGTGACATGTTGGGCTGACAGAAACTTAATAAGCTTATGAGCTTATTTTGCTTTTTCTTTGAGGTTTAAGCTAACAAAATAAGCTAAACTATGGGGGACAGATAAATAGGAATAGGGGAGTCCTAAAATAAAGTAAGTTTCTAGAATAAAGCCTAAAATAAGTAGAAATGATTTAGCATATATTAACAGTTTTAATATAAACAGAAAAGTAACTACTTTAAGCCCTAAATAAGCTATAGCTAAAAGGGGAAATAAAGCTATGACGATTTTTGGGGAATTATTGGACTACCTATAAGCTACAAATAAAAAGTTAAAAGATCCTAGAGCTTAATACAAAATAAGCTATAAAAAGGGGGCTGAAAATGGTGTCTAGCACCAGGGGAAGTTCAAAACAGTGGCCAAGGGGCTTTTTTGGCTTATGAAATAAGCTCTTAAGAGCTTATTAACCAAAATAAACCTCAAACAGATTTCAAAGGGTGACTAGTGAGCTTATTTTCAAAGTTTAAGAGCCTAAAAAACAATAAAAGCTGCTGAATTTTGGGAAGCTGCTGATATTTTGGTTTAAAATTGAGGGTTCTTAAAAAATTTGCAAAGCCAATTTTTTTTGACTTATTCTGTCAAAGTAAAAGGGACAGAAAAAGGGTGGTTTCTTTTTGCTAGAAACAACAACAACAAGCACACAACTAGTGTGCTTAAGCTGCATAAGCAGCTTAAGCCTTTAAGCTCAAGTTAGCTTATTCAATATTTGACAGAAAATAGAAAGGGCACAAAAACTTATTTTAAAACTGAAAATGATAATTTATATGGCTTAATGAAGCCAGCACACTCAGCCAAAGTTGGCTGAGTGAGCTTGACCCACAACAAAACCAAAATGACCCATGTTGGGACTAAACCAAACACCCCCTTAAATACATAAATATGTTTTTTAACTGTTTTTTATAGGTAATTAAGCTGAGAAAGGGATCACAAATGAGTTTTAATAACTTTAAACATATGTTTAAACAACTTAAACAGAATTAAAAAGGCTTAAATTACAATTCAAATTTTGACAAATGTAATTTCACAAAAACACTTAACTTTGATTAAAACTGAAAGTAATACAATGAAATCTTAAAAAGAACTGAGTACAATAATATTTAAAGCAAACTTAAGCAAAATTTAACTAAGAAAGGTAAAAAACAAGATGATGTTGTTCGGCTTGGTCTTGGCTCTTTTATACTAGCTCTCAGCCTTCTCTTTGTGTTGGGATGTGCTAGCTGTGAGTGTAGAAGTAATCCAAAGCAATCCTAGCCCTTTGTTTTGTCTTGTCTTCATCTCACCATTGAAAGGGTTTTCGGGGTTGAGTGTTTGTGCCAGGGAGAGAGTTATAGGGGCAGGGTAAGGTGGAAATGGGTGAGGGGTGAGCTGGAAAGGGACTTGGGAGAGTGGTATTGCATGAAACCGTGGGGAAAGGCTGTATGGTTTTTGGCGGGTACGGGGGGTGGGTTGCAGGGTTTAAACGCGAACAATGGGGAAGAGGCACAAATGGCCCCTCAACTCTCTTTCTCTTGTCACTTTCTTTTAGCCCAAATTTTAGTTATAACATAGTTTAGAAAGTGACAGTTTTGGCCCTTGTGGTTTATAACTAAAATTAAAAAGGAGTTTGGCAAATTGCAAGAATGGTCCCTGCTGTTTTATAACTAAAAGAAGTTTGAAAATTTGCAAAAACAGTCCTTGTGTTTTATTAAACCATTTTCCTTATAAAATAACTTTTAAAACTTGGCATTTTTGGCCCCTTTTCTTTATTTTTTCATTTTTAATTATAAAACAAGTTTTTAAAATTTACATTTTTGGTCCTTGAGTTTTATAAAAAAGATGTTTTGGGCTATTGGGCTTGTATTGGGCCCACTGGGTTTGGGTTTGGGCCCAATAAGGTGTGTGAGCTTGTATTGGGCCCACTGAGGGTTAGGCTTATGTTATTGGGCTTTTTCAAGCCCAATAAGGTTATGAAGTGGGTTTTGTGTGTACAATGGCTGAGATTGGCTGTAACTGGGCTAGGATTGGGCCTTCAAAGTCTTCACAGTCTTTGTCAAATGCACACATTGTCAATTGCACACAAATGGGCTGTTGTAAATTGATTGAGGGCCCATTTGGTCTTCACAGTCTTCATAAAATATACTATTGTGGGCTTTCCTCCCGGCCCATCAGATGGGTAAAGATTTACAATCCAATAGTATTTCTTCGATTCCGGCTCCGAATTGACTGCTGATCATCTGGTTAGACACTGACTTTGAATTTTTGGACTTGGCCTTGAATTTGCACAGTCTTTTCCATTCCATGCTCAGTTTTGTCATTTTTTTGGGGGGGCCCCCTTGGTTTTTGGCTTTGTCTTTTTGAAGATATCCACTTCCTGCACAATACAAATGCAAAACAAACATATAATTGAGCAATTTTTTTTGTCTTTTTTGGTCATTTAACTCGTTTTCCAGAGGTAAAAGAATGTGTAATTATGCACTTATCAATGAGTAATAAGCAAACTTGAGGGTCGTCATTGTGTTGGGTTTTGATGATGAATGATGAAATTGAGTTAGGGTTTGTGAATATAGAGTATATGAGTGAATGAAATCGATTAAATGAGAGATTGAAACCCTTAATCAAAGTATTTATGAAAATACCCTCAACAACATTATCTTTCAACTAGCAGTAGTAAGTTATGCCTAGTAGAATTAATTTTCACCAGCAGTAGTAAGTTATGCCAAACAACATTAACTTTTACCAGCAGTATTAAGTTTATGTCTAGCAACATTAACTTTGAGTCACCAGCATTAACACCAATTCCATTCCAAACACTATATATGTTTTTAATATATTCAACTCTCTTTTTGTTTTTCAACTCACCATTTCTCTAAATTCTTTTACTTACCAAATCACTCTGTTTGTTTTTATTATATTCAACTCTCTTTCTGTTTTTCAACTTACAAATTCTCTCAATTCTTTTTCTCACCAAATCACTCTGTCTAATCTAACACTTTTCTTTGCTTTTCCTGCAAGATGTTAGTCCAAAAACCAAGAAAACATAATCCATAGCCATTTTCACAATTATCGCAGTATTACTTATACCTAACAGTATTAAGTAGAACTAATAGTATTAACTCAACAGTATTAAGTATAACCAGCAACACTAATTATACTTAACAGCAGAAACATTTAATGACCTGAATAACAGTACTAATTCATACAAAACTTTACAAAAACATAAAGAGATAAAAGATTTTAGAGATTTAACATTCCAATACTAGCAATCAAATATTGAAATCTACTTACATCAAAAGCTTTTGTAAGCAAATCTGCAACATTCTTGTCAGCATGGATTTTAACCATTTGAATCAATTTCTTTTCATTGCAATCTCTAATTAAGTGATGTCTAATCTCTATATGCTTTGTTTTTGAATGAAAAACAGGATTTTTAATTATGCAAATAGTACTGTTATTGTCAATAAAGATCTTGGTATGCATAAAATTGTACCCATAATTAAGTAGTTGATTCTGAATCCAAAACACTTGTCCATAACAACTTGAAGCAGCCACATATTTCAGCATTCAGTTGTAGAATATAGCAACCACTATAAGTTTTCCTTGCACTGGCCAAGATATTAATCTAACATTTAAAAAGAAATTGACCCACCTCCTGATTTGTAGATCTTCCTAATCCAAGGCTTTGCTCCAGCATAATCACATCATTGTATGCTACCTTAAAATCAAAAGGTGAGAAAATTTTATACAAAGGCCAATTATGGTTGACCTTTTTAAGTAACCTAAACATCCCTTTCACAACAAGAAGATGTGAAACCTTTGGATTGACTTGGAATCTCTAGCACAGTGCACACACTAAAAACAAAAGGTCAGGTCTTGAAGAAGGGGAGTAAGATACATCATGAACCAAATATTGACCTATACATATGAACATCTATTTCTTCACCATTTTCATCCTTGAGCAAAGGCTTTTGAATTTCTATTGGTGTGCTTATAGTCTTGACATCAGTAAACCTTAATTTCATCAAAATTACTTCCAGGACTTATATCTTGAATAATAAAAATGCCATCCCTTCTTCTGCTGTACATTTGTAAACCGCCAAGAATAAAGTAACTTTCTCCCAGAGAACTCATCTAAATTTCTCATGCATCAACTACATCAAATGCATGTTGCATAGCTAATTCTTGTTGAACCAAAGAAGATATCATCCACAATACACATGGACACGCAAAATAACACCTATTGTGCCGTTTGATAAATAAGTTTTGTCCTATTGGTCCCTCTTGCAACCTATGTATAAAGCATAAGTTGACAAGGTTTCAATACCAGGCTTTAGGAGCTTGATGTAGTCCATACAGGCTTTTACCAACCTTGTCTAACTCTATCAAGAAAGACTAGATCATCAAATCAATGGTGTATGACCTCCATACACCTCTTCTTCAATCATTCTTATAAAGAAAAGCTCTTTTTACAGCCATTGATACACCAAAATCTTTAAATTGAAGCATAAGCTAAAAATAGCCTAAATGTCTTAATTCTTGCAACAGGGGCTAAGACTTCATCATAACAATATCCCTTTTTCTGTTGTACCCGTTAGCAACCAATCTTCTTTAATTTCTTAACACAAGTCCCCTTTCATTATTTTTAATCCAGAAAACCCATTTTATAGCCTATAGCCCTATTTTTCGCCTAGGCAAATCCACTAAAGTCCAAACTACTTGTAACTTGAATTATAGAAGCTCTCCTGCATATTCTCTATCCAGCTTAGATCTCAATGCAATGAATTACTATTTGGGGGTTCTTCTGGATAAAAAGCAAGTAAACAAGCAGTTTTGAAGGTCTTTATGGTTTGCTCTTTGTTGAATAGTACCAACAAACCCATGTTCCTCCAAACTCTTTGACATCCTCCTTGTTGATGTAGATGATTTCAAATCTCCAATCACTTGATCAAGAGGATGATCTTTATGAATTCTTGTAGTTGGAATAAGACTGACTCGGATTGTTGTATCCAAATTGTTTATGTCAGCCTCTGCACCAACATCTTCATCATCTTTTGAGGAGTCAAATATGCTATAGAAGCTCCACTTCATGCATATTTTGGATCAAAGTGGAAGTTTCAATGCTTGTTTTTCTACCAACAACAATAATTAAATTTCAGCTAGCAGCATTAACATTATTTAGTGCAGATAACATTATCAACCTTTCTCTTTACAATACCCTTCACTATCTTTTCTTGAAATCTTCATTAACCTCTTTCCCATCATCACTTGAAGAGTTTGAAACCATCATATTGAAACTCTTTGGATCTTGGGAATATGGTGGATCAGCAGGCTATAATGGTAGCAAAATATAATTCTTGGCAGGTTCTGTCTCCTTTCTAGCTTGACCTGCATTATCACTTGCTTTTGTACCTACAAAACCATTTGACTGTATACCTGCAATATTGTGCTCATAATTCATTATTCCTTGTTAGTAGCATCAATATCAAATATCCAATCCTAGTCCACTACCTACAACAATAGTTGTACTCTCACTTACCAATATGCAAGTTTTTCTTCACCACTATCTATGTTCTACTAGAATGAATACACTAAAGGCTTTACTATTCAAAGAGTATCCAACAAAGAAACCTTTATCAGCCTAACCATACAAATTTGCCTAAGTGATCTATGGTATTAAGAATGGTAACAGTACCACACCAAATGGTCCATAAAACTTAAAGTTGGTGTTCTACCATGAAAAAGTTCATATGGGGTCTTTGTTAGAAACACAAAAAGTATCGGTCACTTCCAATAATAGTTAGTCAAAGCCCGTAGTTAGTCAATATAATGTTTAGTAATCTAATAGGGCCAAAAGGCCCATGGAAAGCCCACAAAGCTCCCATGGCCGGCCAAAATAGTAGTATAAATACACCTCTCCATGCCTTGGAGAGGTGGTTGGTTGTTCATTTTTCACACATAATACATTTTCTATCTTATGTTTACTTTCTCTCTCTAAGTATTCATCCAACCCTTTCTCACACTAAAACACCACTTTCCCTCTCATCAAGTATGTTATTAGATTAGTATATAATTGGTATCAAGATCCATGGAGTGGTGTGCTTAGATTTTATGTTTACTTGTTTTTGATTCGCGTGTTTTACTTTAAAAAGACCTCGTCTTTTAATTTTTTTCTTGTTTTCTAAGCTTAAATTCCACACTAAAAGATCATCTATATAGGTAGATTTGATATAGTATCCTTGGATATAGGTGTGTGTGCTTAGATTCATAGAAAAATCTCTTAGTTTTGGTCATTTGTGTTCATTAGCTTAGTAACACTTTTGGTACAAAAATTTTCGGAAATTTTTTTGTCAAAACCATGTCTTTTTGAGTTTTGAAAAAGTGGGTTTCGTGAGTACCGATCTAGTTATTTTCAGTGAGAACCAATCTAGATATTTTTTAGTAATAACCGATCTAGTTACTTTTCAGTGAGAACCGATCTAAATATTTTTCAGTGAGTACCGATCTAGTTATTTTCGGTGAGTACCGATCTAGATTACCTCAGTGATAACCGATCTAGTTACTTTTCAAAGACAACCGATCTAGTCTATTTCGAGTGAGAACCGAACTAGTTATATCTAGTGAGAACCGAACTAGTCATTTTTTTAGGTGTAACAACCGATCTACTCATTCTCAAAGACCACCGAACTAGTCAGGTTTAATAGAAACCGAACAACTCAAATTTCTAAATAACGTTTTATTTCTTTGACTGTATCCAATCCGTGAAACATTAACGAGTTATTATCCCATTTTTTTCAAGAATTGTAAAAATCCTGTAATACAAGAATAAAACACTTAAAAGACGAAACATAAATCAAACACAGTTTCTTCTACCATCGTCCGATCAAACAAGTATCTTTTTAACATACAATTTCTTGCTGACAAAGCAATTCTTTCGGGTGCTGGAAATCGTTCACCTATGTTGGAAAAAGATATGTATGATTCTTGGAAAAGCAGAATGGAGCTATACATGATGAATAGACAACATGGACGAATGATCCTTGAATCCGTTGAAAATGGTCCACTCATCTAGTCTTCAATTAAGGAAAATAGAGTGACTAGACCAAAGAAATATTCTGAGTTATCTGCTATGGAAGCAATTCAAGCTGATAGTGATATCAAGGCAACAAATATCATTCTACAAGGACTACCACCAGAGGTCTATGCATTGGTTAGCAATCATAAAGTCGCCAAGAAACTTTGGGAAAGAATTCAACTTCTCATGCAAGGAACTTCATTGACGAAACAGGAAGATAGTGTAAGCCTTTTAATTATGAATCGATAAGTTTTGCTTATAAGAAAGGGTGGAAACACTACGTGATTTCTACTTGAGTATTTCACTGCTACTCAATGACATGAACATCTGCAATATAAAACTGAGAACAATTTAAGTGAAACCAAGTTTTAGAATACTCTTCCTCCCAAGTGGAGAAAAATTTTGTGACTGATGTCAAACTGGTTCGGGATTTGCACACAACTAACATTGATCAACTTCATGCTTACTTGGGACAACATGAATTTCATGCAAATGAAGTTCGTTTAATGCATGAACGCAACTCAGATCCGCTTGCTTTGGTTGCAACCCATCAGATGACCCAGTCTCCTTATCAAACTCATCAACACTCATACCAAAACTCTTAATTTCAACCACAAGTTTCAACCATATCAGTCTCCACAGTATGGATCACCTTACTAGTCTCAACAATACTCAAGCAATCAATCATCAACACCTCTTTCAATCACTTATCCATCCAATGATTATCAATCATCAGTTCACCACAACGCTTATTCTCCACCATCATCAATCCCTCAAATTGAATATGCTCCCACAGTTAACCAACAACAACAACAACCTGAATTTCCACCACTATACTTAGGTCTAACTGTTCTGGTGTTCAAGCAAGGTGAGACCCTATTGATGCCATTAACCATATGATGTCATTCCTATCCGCTGTCGCCACATCTCGCTATCTTACTACCAACAATCAGCTTAGGAATTCATCAAACCCTATGCAACAAGCTACCATTAATGATGACAAAATTACTTTACAACCAGTTCAGGGGAGACAAATTTCTTTTGCTTCGGGTACAAGTAGAGCCTACACTCCAGGAGCAAGTGGAAGTAATTCCGGGAAATAAAGGACTGTTAATTGTTACAACTTTAAAGGGGAAGGACACATGTCCAAACAGTGCACTAAACCTAAGAGCAAACAGGATGATTCATGGTTTAAGGATAAAGTGTTGTTGGTATAAGCTCAAGCAAATGGTCAAATTCTACATGAGGAGGAATTTGCATTTTTGGCAATTTCCCATGAATTACCGAATGTCAAGCACACAGACTGCCATTTACCCACAATTGCTGCTTATCAAGCCGTGAAATAGAAGCATAGTGACACTGATTGTGATGAACTCAACACTGTCAAAGTTTCTCTCATGGCGAATTTATCTCATTATGGTTTAGACGCTCTTGCTGAGGTACACAATCCTAATGTGGATACTAATATAATAAATCAAGCTGTGCAGGCGATGCCTTCTTCTGGACAGTCGAATGTCGTAAACCATTTAGAGACTGAAATAAAACCAGTAATAGCAAAATCATCCTTATTCAAAGTATGTGATTGAATCACAACAGGTCGCTGTTAAATTCTAACACTCTGCACAACAAAGATGCACTGATAATTATCTGTGATTGAACAACTGAAAAACCCAGTAGTTAATTGTACCGAAATAAATCTAGACCAAAAAAGTGTTAATAAACTATTAAAACTAAGCTGAGCTTGAAAGATATAAGGTGAAACAAGTTAAAGTTTTTTAAAAGAAGGACAAAATGTGATTATACCGAGTAAAGATAACGTTTTAGATTCATGCGCACAGTCTGTAGACATTGATCATCTTAAACAAACTCTTTTAGAACATTTAATAGAAAAGGAATCTTTAATGCAAATGGTTACTCTTCTCAAAAATGATTTTAAGTAAGAAGAATCTAGAAACATTGATAGGGAAATTGCTTTAGAAAAGAGGTTTAAAACATCCCCCACCCCCCCTTCCCACCCTCCCTCACCCCCTAAGCTAGATAATATTGTTTTTAAAAGAGATCAATCCGCACAAACTGTTCACATGTTGACGAAACCTTAGTTTTTCTATGATCATACCACTAAACAAGCTCTAGGTTTTCAAAATCCTTTCTATCTGAAGAAAGCTCAGCAGTTGGAACCAAAGCTTTATGATGGTAATGTCATTGAGAAAACTAATGCCATTGTGATTCTTGACTCCGAAGAGACTTTAATGCTTGCTGAAGAGAGTCGTTCAAAAATGATTTTAAAACCAAAAGATCTTATAATGTTAGAAAAGAAAGTTAATACTACACCTGTCGATTATGCTGTTCTTAACCAACTTTCTCAATTTTTTGAAACACGATTTGTTCCACAAACTGAATTATCTGCTGAACAAGCCTTTTGGTCTCAGAATTCTATGAATTCTCCAGAACCCACTCTTTCTAGTAGACCCACCAAAGTTGAGGTTCCAAAAGAACTTCCTAAAGTCAGCATGGTTAATACGAGTTTGAAGAAACTTAAACACCATCTTGCTGGTTTTGACGTGGTTGTCAAACAAAGAACCACACCACAACTAATCACTGAGTGCTCCGTAGGGGTCAAACATACAAAAGCATGTTAGGGATGAAAAAATTTCATTTTTAAAAGCTCTGAATGACCTATTTAATACACTCTATCAATATTTGATTGACGAACTTTTTGAAGTCCAAAATGTCTTTCATCAAATGGAACAGCTTTGAACAACATCGTTTAGATAAAAAGAACATTGAATCAAAATAAAATAAAGTTTTTTGAACGAAAATGAACGACTCTTGGAACAAGTCATTAACAAAGATATTGTGAACATAATTGTAAATTCTTCTGTGGATAATGCTTCTATGTATATGCATGAATGTGAAAAGTGTTCAAACTTGAGAACTTAGCTTCTCATAAAAAGGATTACATTGAAAAAGAGACTTACATAAACTTTTTAGAAGTTTTACAACTCTTGAGATAGCTCCCCTTCAACAGTATATGTGGGATACCAATATTTATTAAAACTTGACATTGGAATGAAAAATTGATATGACACCACAAAATGTTGAAGACGGAGTGAGATGCCTTAGTGAACAATGTATATTAATAATTGACATTATAAGTTTCCACATTTTAATTTCACAAAATGTGTTTGGATACATAAAATTGACATTTATGAGATGTATCCGACACATTAAAAGGCTTTGTTTTAAAAAGCTCCCCCTCAGAAATTGATTCACATAAAATGACATTCTATGAACTATAATTCTTTTTAAAAATTATTCAAGGAAGGGAGTGTTGAACACACAATTTTAACAAATACCACTTTTTATAGAAAAATACCACAAATTATATTGTAGACAATTTTGACATTGAAAGTTCTTTTTGAAAAATTGTGTTCAACGATTTTAAAAACATGATAGAAGACTTCTCTTCTATTTTAGAGTAAGCGCACTGAAGCGTACACTTCCCTGTTACATTCGAGACCGAGTTATGCACTGAAATGTACATAAGTCATGAGAAAAATTTAGAAATGACATGTTTTGAAAGCATTTGAAACTCCTATTCGAACTTCATTTACACGCCCGTGTCGATGTTAATCAACATTTCTAGGTACGTAAATGTTATCGATTCCAAGAGACATGTCGAGAAGATTCTTTTTGGTATCAAAATTTTTATAAATCAAAAATAAAGAGAGAATAAAAATATTAACAAAATAGAAGTTTCCATTAGCAGTGACAGTTGTGGCTAGAGTTGAAGTGGATGAAGTTAAATCAGGTTGTTGTTGACGATTATTTTATGCATCAGTAGTATTGACAGCGGAAGACTTAAAAACAACTTGATTTTCTCCATTGAAATATTCGTCGAACAAAGGACCGAATAGCACATCCAGCTCATTTGACGTTGTTACTGTGTTAGCTAGCGGATCACAGCCTTCAGGCAATACAAAAAAAAAGATAAGATTCAGCAAACACCAAGTAGTACTCAGAAGAATAAAGTAGAAGCCCACCATAGGAAAGTTAAATCTAGTTTGAAAAATAAAGACTGTGTTGTTGCACCTAAAGGAACTGCTAATGTGCAGCATTCCAAGCTTAATGCGAATTCTAAACTTAAATGTGTTAAGTGTAATGGTTGTATGCTTTCTAATAATCATGATTTGTGTGTTCTTGATTTTATCAATAATGTGAATGCTCGTGTAAAATCTAAATATATTAAGAAAAGTTTAAAGAGAAAAGTTTGGAAACCAACAGGAAAGGTGTTTACAAATATTAGATAACCTTCACTATAGTAGGAAATGCGTGCCTTTTAACTAGGATTACCACAACTACTAAAGTGCCCCTTAGGAAACCAACTGTTCTAGATAATGAAATACCTAAACCTGTCGTAACTTTGCTTTACTCACGGAAGCCTAGAAAATCTAAAACTAATGTTCCATGTTGCATGTACAATATCTGGTCTACTTGTTGTTAGGTACATGAGTGCTCCGACCATACTAGGATATTTCGTTTGGTCGACCGGAGTACCACTCAAGTCAGCATCAAGGTGTTTTGTAGCCATTGGTGTACCAATGCTATCACATGAGGTCATACCATGCTTTTTAAGTATCTCTTGAGCATACTTAGCTTGGTTTAGATGATACCACGAGGAGATTGGTGGATCTGAATTCACGAAAAGGAATTTCAGGCTCCGATCATCAAATATCAAACTTGTTGTGCATTAGTTTTTCAAATCGTTTTGAAAGTTTTGGGTTCGTAGAACCAAAAATAATGTCATCAACGTAAATTTGCACAAGCAATATGTCTTCCCTATGTTTAGTTATGAACCAGGAAGTTGGAGAGTTCATCATACCACGCTCTTGGTGCTTGTTTGAGACCATATAATGCTTTCTTGAGACGGTAAACTTTGTCAGGATGATATGGGTCAACAATCCATTGGTTGGTTTAAGTACCTTCTTCCTTCAGAGGTCATAAAAAGATATGCTGTTTTTAACGTTCCATTTGGTACATGTAAATGATTTGTGTGCATCATACGCAATGAACAACGTAAACTTTCCAACGCGCAACTGGTGCAAAATGACTTTCGAAATCAATTCCTTCCTTTTGAGATCATCCCTTAGCCACACGACGAGATTTGTTGCGAATGACAGTATTTTCTCATCCGATTGTTTTTCCAGAGCACTTTAAGTTAATGACATTTTTGCAAAGTGTGTCTGTGACTAATTCCAATCCATCTATCGATCAAACTGATGAAGTTCTTCTGCATTAATTCAATCCATGCAGAATCAACCATGGTTCTTTGTATTCTTTGTTCGGTTCGACTCACGGTGAGTGCGAACATTACAATCTCGCCATCAGTTTTATGCTGACGTCTTGTTCTAACTGATGAGGATTTCCAATACTTGTTCTAAGGATGCTCTTTTGTCTAACGTTGTGTAGAAGGATAGTGTCGATAGAAGTATGCATGTTTAACGAATCTCAACATGACGAGGACGGATGTTCCTTGTTCTTGTACGATATACTAAAGTGTTGATAAATTCATCGTCATTCAAAGTGTGCATGTTCGTATTGGTTTTTCTGCTTGAGTAATGTTCGCAGGTGCGGGTAACAGTGGTACTTGAGTTGGAGTTTGATTGTGTTGAATGAATTTCGATGGAGGTGGATCTGCAAATTCGGTTGTTGTAGAAGTGCTTGAGTTGTGTTATGTTGTTGACGTTTATGGATTATAAAGCAGCATGTACAGCGGAGACTTTGACACAAAGGATAAATTCCATTGAGTAATTCACTGAACATCGGGATATATTAGCATTCCAGCTCATTTGAGTTATTATTGTCTCAGCAACTGAGGAAAATTTTCTTGACTTTGGGGACCGGGACTTAAACTGTCTTGTTCAAGTACCGTTGTCGAACATTGTGGAACGGGGTCAGAACTGACATTGATCTGACGCCATTTGAGGCAATTCGTCAATGTTAACATGAATTGTTTTCAACTATACATTCTTGTTCTCTTGTTAATACCCTGTAAGCCTTTGACTGAGTAGAAATATCTAACAAAATACATGCAACACCTTTTTCCTTCATTTTATCAAGATTTTCACATCTCTTGACTATGTAGCAAAGAGAACCCAAGATGTGGAAAGAAATGACTGAGGTTTCCGGGCATTGATGATATGGTAAGGTGTTTTCTTATGTCGAGGAATTACGAGTGAACGGTTTTGAGTAAAACATGTTGTTGCAATTGCTTCAGCCCAAAAGAACAAAGGAACTTTAGCGGCGCTTAGCATTGTTCGAGCAGCCTCAACAAGAGTACGGTTCTGTTCTTTCGACAACGCCATTTGTTAAGGTGTTCGAGCGGTTGACGTTTCGTTGTCTTTATTCCCTCTTTTGCAAAGTATGCATGAAGAGTTTTATTAAGAAATTATGTGCCTTTGTCAGTTTGAACTGTTGTAACTTGAGCATGAAGTCCTCTTTGGACAAGTGTGAGGAAATCAATGAGAATCTCAGGGTTTCATCTTTGGACGCAGAGTGAGTCCAGGTATATCGGAGTAGTCATCAACATACGAGGAAAACATATTTCTTTCCATTAATGCTTTCTACCGCATTGGACCACATAAGTCTTGTGTAGAAGTTGTAACGTCTTTTTGAGCCTTGGGGTTAGTCTTAGTGGAAAAGACTTCTTTTTGCTTTCCCAGCTACAAGGATGAACACTATTGATCTTTGACGATTTCAGCTTTGGAAGGCCATTCTTCAATATTATTCTTTGAAAGCAAGTTATATGGTGTCGAAGTTTAAATGTGATTAGACGCCGATGCATAAACATGCTTGAGCGTTGTTGCTTTACTATTAAGCAAATTAGATTAGGAGTTGTTGATTCTTGCAGAGAAATGGTTACAAATCTTATTGCCCGAGAACCTGTGAGAAGTTCATTTCCTGCAAGATCACGGATATAACATGTAGACTTCCGAAAAAGCAAACTTCCAAATCCCCATCAACAGAAATTGGACAACGGAGAATAAATTGTGATTAAGCCCTTCGACGTAATAAACCCTTTTGATAGTAATAGTTCCTTGAACCAGATCTTCATAGCCAAGAATTGGAGCAATTTGATCATTTCCAAACTTGACCGTTCCTAGAAATTTCTCCACAAAATTAGTTAGAAGTTTAAGATTTCCTGTCATGTGCTTTGAGCACCCAGAGTCGACGATGAATAGAATGATCTCGACGAGCTGCAAAATAATTAGAAGACCAATGGAGTATTGGACACAGTGGAACACCTAGGAGTCTTATGTTCTAAAATATTAGCAGTTCTAGATGCATTTCCTAGAGGCATACTAATGTTTGGGTTAACATTTCCTTTTTGAGTATTAGGTTTCCAATTATATCCATATGGAGTATACTTAGGATACCACCAAATGCATGTCTTACTAACTTGCTCATATAACTTCCTAGTTTTTCTAGATTTCTTGACAGTGGAGTCTGTTGCAATGGTTTTCTTATTGAATGTTGCAACAGATTGATTCACATTATGCTTGGGTTCTCTAGTACTAACAGGCACAGCCATTGGTTGTCTAGTCCTAGAATTCACGCCATTGATATAATATAGAACACACAAATCATGTATGTCATCTGCACACACTTTCCACAAGTAACACGACAAAGTTTACATTCGAGGTCTTAGCATTCAAACTGTCATTACACGCAGTTACAGACGTTTTATTATTTGAAAACTTAAAATTCCTACGGTGGTCTTCTACTTCTTGCTTCTTCCTTTGACTATTGTTGACATGGACTCTATCTTTAGATGATTGCTTTATAAGCTGTGGTCTGCTAACTCTAGTTTGGGAAATATCCTGATAGAGAAGCACTCGTTGTTAGGTTTCCTAATGTCTTGATGTTTTTTTTTTACAACTGACGGAGGTTCTAGTTTGTTTAGGCTTTGTGATGCACGTTATACATTCTGGTGTAATACCATTTGTGTTCTTGGACAAGTGGCAACATATTCGAGGCAAATGCTGTGCAGTGATGGTTTTGAAAAATCATTAGACACATTTTGTGTGGTAACTGGTTTGATTTGAGAAATATTTCTGTGCAAGAGAATCTAAAATAAATGCTGGTTTACCTAAAATGAATTGTCTTTGACTTTTAAAGCATTCGGTTGTCGACTAACTGATGATTTTTCAAATTAGTTTCCACGTAGGATTTTCTTTCTCTTTCTATGAGTTTTTTTCAACTCACTTTTGCATTTCTTTGTTTGTAATTGAGCTTTCAAGTCTTGAATTTCAAAATATATTCACGTTTCTTTCAGAAAATATGTTTTGGACTGATTTTCTTTGAAAGAGTTGTAATATTTATCTTTTCTTGTTACACTGTTGTAATCAAGTTCAAGATTAATCGCCCTGTTTCTGAAGTGCGTCAAAATCTTTGACATTGTTCTACTTTTTGAAAGCTCTTTTTCAGATGTTCACATTTTCCCTGTTTTCCAAGTAATCCACATTGCAAATTAGTACTTCATCCAGATCAGGTAACACCAAGTATTGCATTCATGTGATTCAGGCATAGTAATATTCCCTAGAAAGTCGGTCGATTTTCATTCCAAAATGTGTTTTTTTGAGTTTAGTTAGATTTCGAGAGTGTCTACTTTGTTCATAGAGAATTAAGTATCTAATTTTCAGAACATTTTCCTCGTTCTAAGACAATGAAAATTTTCTAAGTCCGCATTGAGTTGCTAATTTGGGGGCCAAATTTCCTTCTATTGTGTTTGAATGAAAGGATCGATGTTACCAACATATGTTTTCTTTGGTAAATTGTTTGTTTGCAACGTTCCCACTCGGTCAAAAATCGTGTCAAACTCTTTTTTATCTTGAAAAGTTCTTTGAGCTTTTACCACTTTGATCCAAGGAATGGATTCATCCATTCATTTTTTCTAACAAAGTTGTTTGTTTCGAAAAGACTCTTTGGAAATTCCTTATTAGAAGATGGTATGACTCATCCGTTTGGATATGATGAGCGAGCGAGCTGATTATTGTGTTGTTCAGCTCGACTTTTATCGTTGAGGAACGAACAAAAACCTAAAGATTATTCAACTTGTTCATAATCAACCGTCTGATTAAATCGCTTAATTTGATCGACGTTCTTTTTCATGACGGGAACGTTTCGTCAGAATCAGGGGCTAACTTAACGCAAGATTATCATTCGTAGGCACTAATCCTCAGACGAGGATTCGCTCTTTGAGCTTTCTTGAGGAACTCAAGTTTTGCAAAACTCATTTTACAATTACGATTAAGCATATTCATTGTTTGAACAGATTGGCCGGTTTTATATACAATATCATTCAAAACCTTGACTTTGTTAATGACTTTATCAAGTTCCTTGTCTTCATGAGTTTTGTAAAGCTTAATTGAGTTCTTTTTTTTGTTTTTTTTCTGCTTGTGACATTTTATGGAGATGGTTTCTTGATATGCACAAAGCTCCTTTTTCATATCCGAAATCGTTTGATTTAAATCATTTATTTTTTGAGTATATGCATTAGATGACTTTTCAAAATCAATTTTGTATGACATTAAATCTCCTTTAGCTTTTGCACAATCAATTTCCACCTTCTGACGCTTACTTCACATCATTTATATTTCACGTTCGCTTTGGAACTTCTTAAGGACTTCTAAAACATCAACTGATTATGTCTGAGTTCATTGTTTGTTTCTTTGAAATGGTTATTTGATGATTCTAAACTTTTATTCTTAGTTTTGAAATCCTCAATTTCACCTTTCAATTTATCAACTAACTCCTTGTTTAATGATTCTAAAAATTGATTTCGGTTTTTGCTGTCATCAATTTCACCATTTTAGTTTTGACTTAAAGAAGCAAGCAAAATCACGTTATTGATAAGATCATCAGTTTCATCCTGGGCATCTGAACACTATCCATAACTATATCCAATGAATCAATAGTGATATTAGTGTCACCTTGTTCCGCCAGATATATGTCATTACTAGATTCAGGTTTCTCAGGATGTTCATTTTCATTGGCAAACACATTATAGTTGTCATTATTGTTTTGTACCTTATGTATTGCTCATCATCAAAGATAGGTCCAGAATTGTCAAACTGATTGGAGTAAACCTCTTGAGTTGTGTCATGTTACATTTAATGGGCTTCCTATCTGATCCATCAGACCTATCTATCGTATCATCCTTCCAATCAGCTTGTTCTGCATTCAACTAAACCCCAGCTTCCTCTTGTTTACACAATAACATCTTTTCCTTGTGATAAGCTGCATCCTTTACTCGTTTTGGTTTCTGACATTCCCTTGATACATGCCCATATTCCTTGCAGTTGTAACACTGAATCCCAGACTTTTGCACTACCGGAGTACCTACATTTTCCTAAGCCTGCAACATCTGGACTGCCTTGATTATCATACCAGTTCCTCTGTTGATTCTTAGAGAATTATCTTGATTAGCTCTACTGGTGTTTGATGAAGTTCGAAGGTTGTTGTTGGTAGGTTTGTAGATTTTCTTGAACGAGAGAGAAATTAAAGCCATGAGTTTGTCAATCTCCTTTTCCTTTGACATTTCATCATCTTCATTACCGTAACAGGTTCTTGGATTCATTATTTAGGAGCATGAAGAGGTAACAATTGCTTTTTCTGGGTAAGACTGTTGCGATCTGTGGAGGAATATTGAGTGTTTTGAGTAGGATGGTTTTGAGGATGGTAAACTGGTTGTTGTTGATTATTTATTTTTTTTTTTTTTTTTCTTTGAGCAACAAGTGCAAGTGGATTAGCAGTGCGTGCTAGTCTTTCAGTTCTTATCTCATTGACTTCATTCTGGTGTTGCTTCAGAATGTCATAAAGCTTGTGATAGGAGACAGTCTTCAGCTCTTGACTCTGCTTAACAAGTGTCACAAACCTTTGCCATTATGGTTGTAGTTGAAGTAAGAACTGGACATTCACTTGATGATTAGTAACGTGACATGATTTCGGACAACGTTCATTCATCTCTTGGAAAACCATGAGTAATACGATTCAAGTGATTCACCATCCCGTGATGTGAATTTTCCAAACTCCTAATACAAGTTGGTTTCAAGATCTTGAACATTGATTGATTCACCTTGTTTCAACCTTTCAATGGCTTTCCACATTTCACATGCATTCGGACAACATCACTGTGGAGTAGTTATCGTTATATTCCCTGTGAGAATGTGCTGACGGCTTCGTTTCGCATTCAGTTGATCTCGTATGTCTTGTGAAACATTCTTATAGTTCTCCATATACCTCTCTATAGTTGTTTCAGAACTACCTTCAGCAACTAGAACTGTTTTCTCAGCCCATTGATACGTGTATGGTGGATTTTGGAGACAATGGTGGATGAGTTCACTGTTAGGTTTGGTGTCAATGTATCTCTTGATTCTGGATTTCCACTGAACATAATTACCCGGTGCTAACATTGGTGGACGATCTTTGCTACCCGCTTCCATGATAGCATTATGGAAGGGGAGGGGGCCTTTGATGATTGAGTTTTGCCAAATTGTTATTTGAATTTGACATTCTGATAAGTTGTGAATGAATTATCGATCTTAAGTGTTATGAAGTGTTTGATTGTGGTTATAAATGAATTACGTTACGGGATTTTACAATCTTGATTAAAACCGGAGAAAAGAATCATTTCTTTCGCGGGATTTTACAAAATCAAGAAGAAAACCGTTGAATGAATCTTAATTGACATTTCAAGTATGATTAAGTTGATTGTTGGTTTGATTGGTTGTGTTGAGTAATTGTCCTTTCAGTCCGAATTAAAGTCCAAAGTCCTTGTAATTTGTTTATCTTGCTGTTATGTTTTGATTAAACGGTGATGAATATATTCCCAAATTCGGTCAAATACCACCTGATGCGCGGATCGACTTAGTCTTGATCAAAATGCAGTGACATTCATTTATCAAAACGTAATGTCTATCTTGGCAAAACGCAATGGCTTCTTTGATCAAAACGCAATGTTTAAAAAAATATTAGGCAGAGTAACGTCTAGTCAAAACGCAATGATGGTCTTCAAAACGCAACCTGTGGAGACAAAACGCAACACACACAAAAATATTAAATCGCAGTGACTTGAGAATAAAAACGCAACGACTTGAGATCAAAACGCAGCGACTTGAATCAAAACGCAATGACTTGAGAATCAAAACGCAACGATTTGAGATCAAAATGCAGCGACTTGAATCAAAACGCAATGACTTGAGATTCAAAACGCAGTGACTTGAGAACCAAAATGTAGTGACTTGAGAACCAAAACACAATGAGTTTTAAGCCAAAACGCAATGTCTTCCAATGAAAACGCAACGTCCTTTGTAACCAAAATGCAACGAAGAACAACTCTTGTATACCAAAACGCAACGACGAAAAAAGAAAAAAAAATCTTCTTACTTTTATCTAAACCACAAAATAAGTTGTTGCATCTTAATAAGTGATACAAGGGATTGTTCTAAACACAAAAGTACACAATCTTTTGTCAATTTTAGCCAGAAATAATGATCATATGGATGGTATTTTTTTTTTTTTTTTTCTTGGCATTTTTTCTTTCTCGAACCAAAAGAAGAATAAAAATAGTCACGATTTGATACAAGCAAATACTATAACACCCCTTGGGAGTGATACACATGTTATTCCCACGTAGTTTAAAAAAAATCATTACAACAACTAAAATCCTTTACCAAGAATGCTATTAAAATAAGGAAGAAATCTTTGAGTGGAAAGTAGAGAGAGAGGAAACAAGAACAAGAAGAATAGTAGAGAGAGTTGGAGAGTTACAAGTGTGTGAGAAAATGTAACCAACACCCTTTTTTAAATGTTATATTGCTGAAATATCTGAAAGTCAAGTGAAGAAGCTCTGTGCCAAGCGTTTGGTAAAAAAAAGTTATATTTGTGTGTTATAATAGTTTAAAGAAATAATGGCTTATGTTCGACGCATGAAGATTGGATCCTCTCTAGTACTAAAGTTCCGCCCTTCGGTCAGGTTTATGTGTTAAGTACAAGCCTATAGTAGCTGTCTAGATTATGTCTGTGCAAATTGAGTGTTCTTTACAATAGCATATTTTAACCCTATCTGAGTGGCTGAGTGAAATTTAAAAATCAAACACTATCCCTGTGTGAGGTGCTATGTTATATGTCTATGCCTGAAAAGTTATCTAAAATGCAAACTCTTATAAAAATCCAAATTTTCTCCACGTCACGACAAATGATTTTATTTTTTCGCTTCTATTGCTTAAGGGCAAGCAATAAGTTAAGTGTGGAGGGATTTGATAACGCCCAAATTATACATATTTCTATGGCGTTATTTATGTATATTTGATCATTTCTCGTAAACTTTTGGTACGTAATTAGCTTGAATTGCTTATAGGTTCACTTGAAGACACTACAGGCCCAAGCTCAAGAATCTATACACTTTGGGAGGCGAATACAAGAAAAGAAAGATTTTTAGCTAAAGTTCATGAAGTCCGCCACACTTATAATATTGTGCGCCGTACTTTCCTTTGAAGCCAAAACTGCCGCACTTTCTCCCAAAGTCTAAAGAATTAAAGTCTAATAAATGCTATCGCATTAACTCCTCAAAATCGCCGCACTTATTTGTATGTGCGCCGCACTTCCAGTAAAAACCATTAAATGCTATCGCATTAACACCCAAAGTTAGCCTCAAAGCACTCATTCCTCACTATCTATCTCATTCTACAAATTATCCCACACACACATACTTCCCTTACACCAAGAAACACCTCTTTCTTTGAAGGAAAAGATCTAACGATCAAGAACAATGACGATTTTCTTACCTAGTTATTAAAATAATAGAAGTTTATGTAAAGTGTACTTTTGTTATGAACTCCTTAGACATGAGAGGCTAAATCTCTCATGACTGCTCGGTGAAGTTACGATAATGAATAAGTGTTTGGTATGATCTTGATCGCTTTAATCTTAAGCTTATGTTGCAAACCTGTTATATCTTATCTTATCTATTTTTGCTTATCAACTTAGATTATATAATCATATCGGTATAGGTCGAAAGACCCGTTATGATCTATGTGGTTTTAAAGATTTGTCTATGGTCTTTAACGTTTGTGCCGAGAAATCCACTTTCGTAAATTGATAAACAAAATAAGCTTTGATATAATAATAACTGGATTATTTAAGTGACACATTTGGTCTAGTTAACTAAATATAAGTCTTAAGTTAACCAAGTTAGTTTGTGAAAACGTTTTCTGACGAGAAATCATTTTTATAAATTAAAGTCCCATATTCGAGGTCAAATCATTTCCAACACTTATAAGTTATTTTTCAACTATCCGAGTAGTCATACTTTTTATCATTGGTAAAGTAAAAATTATTTTCAAAATTGTTAAAGTCTATTTTCTTTCTGATTATTTGAACACTACTCTAATCCCTGTGGACGACCTGGTCTTACCTAAAAAGATTATACTACATACGTGGGTTATACTTTTACCCGTGTGTTTCCATATAATTATCCGGTATTTTCAGTCTTATAAATTTAAAGCTTTTGAAACACATCGAAGTTTTTGGCGCCGTTGCCGGGGATTTCTTAGCTGTTCTATAGTCAAACTCTAGAGAATTACTTTAACCCCCTATCTTTTTCAAAAATCGCCGTACAATTTTCTGGCAAACTGACCCAAACAATTTCTCTCTTGGATGCATACACGTGCTTCCAATTCTGAACTTGTTGAACCATTACCTGAACCTGAACGTACTCTGAATCGAAGACTTCGTCGACGAAACAGAAGAGTTCCATACGATCAAAGAAATAATCCACCACAACACCCGAGAATTGTCTACCCGCCAGTTCTTAACATCAACTACTTCTGTCACTTTCTTAATATTCTTTGAAATTACGATCCAATGAATGATGAACCAATGTGGGCTGCTGACCATGTTGTTGCTCCGACTCCTGGTTCCGCAATTACTTTTCCTGAAACTGCTAACGAATTTGCTATCAATGGTAACCACTTGACTCTTGTCAAAGGAAACCAATTCGATGGAAGAACCAAAACTGATCCTCATAAACATATTCATGAATTCCTCGGAATCTGCGATATGTTTAAATACAGAGATACTGAGAATGAAGCCATCCGCCTAATTCAAGAGGATCCTAATAATCTTCACCTTGAAGTGGTTTTAAACGTATTTCTGATACGTTAAAGGCACTTTGCACTTGGATTATGGTATCCTAAGGGGCGTCGACATAGAAACAATAGTATATGGGACTCTGATAATGAGGCGAAATTATGTGGACCGAAAAGCACTAGTGTATTGCACATTTATGAGTTGTTGTTAACATCTTGGTTTTCGAAGATGCAATACCAGCTCTTCGCCATTTCCACTGCCGAAGCGAATATGTAAAGCTGACGGAAAGGAATGTAACAAGCATATGATGAAACAAGCTCGTAGATTATGGCATTAGGTTAGATGACATTCCTATAATGTGTGATAACAAAGGGGCTATAGACTTAAGTAAAAATCCCGTACAACACTCTCGTACAAAACACATTGAGATTCGTCACCATTTCCTTCGTGACAATGTTCAAAAAGGGAATATTTCCATAGAAAAGGTTTCATCGGAAGATAACATTGCCGATATTCTAACTAAACCCCTCAAACGTGAGCCTCCATGAAACGGATTGTCTCATTAGCATTGGGTGCTTGCTTGACTGTCCTACAAAATTTCTAAATGTAGATATCTGGAACACCAACAGTAGTAGTCAAAGCATAGCTAAAGCATGATAAGCAAGTAGTTGCCCAACTATCCTACACTCCTTTGTTCATTGAATGTTTGGAAGAATAGCCTTGTTGTTGCACCTTCCAACTGTCACGTGGTTGCTTGGATGTATGAGCTGATCAGCGGGTGTGATTTGTTGTGCAGAGGATGATTGTGGTTATTCCATTATGAGAGCTGTGTGATAAAATAAAGTGATTAGTGAATTGAGATAAAGATATGTAATAATCAATTATATAACATTTTTGTCTCTTTCCACTATGTTTAATTTATATGTTCTGACAATTCTTTTTGAACATATTTTCGATCATATTCTTTCTCATGTACCATTTCTTGCTTTTCGGGCACATATCGTACGCTTTGTTATTTTTATTACTCTTTTGTATGTTCTTGCATTTCGTTTTTGAACATATACTCACTTGCTTTTTCACGTACGGATTTTATCTCTCTTTCTGTTTGAGTTACCTCACCAAAAAAGGTTTGTGTAATGATACTCTTCCAAGAATAATAAAGGCATACTCTGATTTTTGAAATGACACTTGATGTTTGAGAAATCCAAGAGTATAACTTTATATTCTTAAAAGCATTTGTGAAAGGGTATCACTTTGACACCACAATATTATTACCTTTTTTTTTACAGAATATGAGATATTTCTAAAATCACCATTAATGTTTTCAAAGACTTTTAATGAAGAATATAGTTATAGAACAAAATTTTCTTATATTTTAACCGGATGGTCACTAAACCGCTACCTCATTCTAAAATTTAGAAAACGGCCGAAATCGAATGCAATTTAGACCATTGACCCAATTGAATATAGAGAACTTGACATAAACTATATTGATCATTTATTGTGAAAATCTTTTGCAGTTTGAGTTGAATCTTTTTTTTTAACTTTGTGATTTGACCTTGAAACATGAGATACTGAAAACGATCATAGACAACTGAATCACAACTTTTATCCAATATTCCCACAAATCATCTTTTGTTAATGAACATGTGAAGCACATTTTAATCAATTATCACATGGAATAATAAATTTAGCTAACAAGAGCATATTCTTATATTTGACAAACGGATGGTTAGTAAGTAGCTACCGCATTCTAACAATAGAAAACTGACAAAACTGGATGCAACCTAGACCATTGGCACATCTATCAATATAGAAACACGAAATTGTAACTAGATATATTATATGCTTTTAAAAAACCACATTTTAACTTTTAAGCCCATTTATATTCTTTCCGAAACCCAAACTTAAGCCCATTATCAAATTCTGAAACCTATATTATAGCCCAAGTGAGAATTTACAAAACCAAATAGTAGCCTAACAAGCATTTTTTGAAAGTCCTTAAAAGTCCATTTGATATTTTACGAAACCCATGAATTGATACGAAACCGGCTTAAGGCCTAATTAATTCAACTATTATGAAACCTCAATAAGCCAAAAATCAAATTATTTACGAAACCCATTTAAGCCCATTATGATTTTACGAAACCCATCAAGATTGAATTTCTGAAAGTCATTAGTGTTAACAAAAAACAACTTTCGTAAGCATCTGAATCCTATTTGATCATGATAATAGTTAACGCATCTAGGAAACAAAAAACAATCATAATATCAACCTATTAATAAATATTTGATGACCAAAAGCTTATATTCATATTACGAAACCCTATGAATGTACGAAGCCTTTGATCGATCATCAAACAACGTTTGTTATTAAGCAATTGGCACTAAGAATCGTATTAATAAACCCTAAGAAGCATTTTGCCTTAACTAATTGCAATAAACTATCCCTTAATCAAATCGATTAGAAATTACAAACCCCTAACCCAAATTTGATAAATCCTGATTAAAACGTTTGAGACTAATTAATAAAGAAAAGGATTTAACAAATGATGTTAAAAGCTTACTTTTGAAGTGATTAACGACTTGCAAATTGATTTGGATCCAGTTTTGATTTTCCGAAAGCTAAGACAATAAGAGGATTTACGAAAGCTTCTTGTTGGATTTCTGATTGTTATGAAATTTTTGAAAAGTCCTATTTATTATATACTTCTGAAAAGATTTTCATTTTTGGCATTTTTAGTCCCTTAACTTCCATTTTGATTCTTTTGATGTCCAATTTTAATGATAACACTCCCCCTTGGAGTTAGATCCCATTCCACAATTAATCCCTTGAATGATTTTAACATTTATATGCCCCGTGTATTACGAAAAATTTATAACTCCCCCTCGAATAAACATCCATCCAAGAATTTATTCCTTTATGGATACAATTTATTTTAGAGATTTTTTTTACATTTTATTTCAAACTTGGGATTTTTTGATGATGTAGTGTAAGAAAAAATTTATAACTTCCCCTCGAATAAATATCCATCCAATAATTTCTTCCTTTATAAATACAATTTGTTCGAGATATAGTTATTTTTGCAGTTGTGAACACACTTGTGATTTTTCAAAAATGATGATATGAAAAATTATGTTGATACAAATAATACCTAAAAACGTTATTAATATTTTTCGAACTCTCTACGTTTTGATAATCACAAAATGTAAAAAAGCTCAATGTAAAATTAAACGTAAACAAGTAATTAGTAGTAAATTTTCATTTCGAAAATTTAATCACGTAAAGGTATGAATAAATAAATGCTTAATGCATTTTATGATCAAAGGAATTTTTATTCAACCTCACATATTTTTATAAAATGTTACAAACATTTTTATAACTTTTACAAAACATTTTTTACATTTAAAAGAAATATTTTATTCAAAATAAATATATTTTGAATTCAAATTTTCTACCTAAAAACGGCTAAAAATCTTCTAGAAAACACCGCTCCTGGAAAAGACAAAAAAGGGAGCATCTAGGTCTGGGAGGCCCCCTTAAATATAAGGGCGGCCCCCTTAGTGATAAGGGCCGGCCTAGGAGCTAAGGGGGTTGGCCAAGCCAAAACGCTCCCAGCTTTGCCTATAAATAGCAAACTGTTCCCCACTGATTTTCTCACCTTTTGCACTCATTCTTTTCTGTCTAAAATCAGTTCATACATCACATACAATTCTTTGATCATTTAATCTTAAGCTTTTGTTTCCAAGTGATTTAAGCTTAAATTCTCAAGTGCAGGAGGAGAATAATTCTTATCATCAAGTCACTAAGTATTATAGTTTATTTGGTGTTGTTGTAAAGTTGTATTATATCTTGTAAATCATTAGTGTATACTGTGAAGGTGTGTATTGTAGTTGTGTGTAATAGGTAGATTGTGGTGATCAATGAAAGTATAGTTAGATCGTGGTGATCATAGTAAGCAGTGTTAGATTGGTGTGATCGTGGTAGTGTCTTGGTGAAGTGAAGTAATGCGGTTAGTATTTTAGTCCTCAAAATACAAAATGTGTGGTAGATTGGTTCTAGCTAGGATTAGAACTCGACATTTCGCTTAGTGTCAAAAATTGGTGTAAGCTAAGTTGTGTACGTTTTCTCCGCCTAAAGGGATTTTGTTGACATAGTGAAGAGAACTCTCGAGTTTGGTGCTCGGGGAGTGGAGTAGGGCGAAGAGGCGCTTCATTACCGAACCACTATAAATCATTGTGTTGTGGTTTGATCTTTCTAACTCTTATCTCTTTTCTTGCATATTTATTTATCATTTATTTACTTACTTTCATTGTTCATATTGTATACATATTGAGATCACATAAAGTCGAATATAAGTTTTTATAAACAAACATTACGTTAAATTAAAAAGCGGCAAACTATTCAACCCCCTTTTAGTTTTTCACAAATCATTTCTCTTTTTGTGAGTGGAAATGTTTACAAAACACATGTTTTACTAGTGACAATTTATTTTAATGTATGAATAACTCCCCCTCAGTTAATGATGCATTGACAGCTTTCAAAGACACTTTTGTGAAAAATAGCATCATGAAACTGTGAGATTAGAGGAGACACGTGTTTGCATTAATAACTTATGTTTTTGTGTTTTTGTATTATGACTAATGTAAAAGGAAACATTTTTGGCTTTTTCATTTTTCAATTTTGTATTTTTGTTTTCAGTTGTATAAAAATAAAAATATTTTTGAGTTTTTTATTTTTTAATTTTGTATTTTGTTTTTGAATGGTATTTACATATGTTTGATGTATGACCTTTCACTCAAGAAGATAAATTTGCGAGACAATCTAACTCTGTTGGAGTCATACATCTCATACCATTTATGTGAACTAAGTACTCTAACCTTTCCTTGGGAAGGGCTTAAGTAAATAGATCAACAAGTTGGTATCCCGTCCCGACAAAGTAAAGTTCGCTTGTACCGTGTTCAACATGCTCCTTTATGAAATGATATCATATGCTGATATGTTTTGTACGTGAATCTTGTACTGGATTGCATGATATGGCAATAGGGCTCTTTGAATCGCAGTACATTGGAATCTTAGTGTAATGAAATCCATAATCTAGCAGTTGTGTTTTCATCCAAATGACCCGAGCACAACATGCAGACAAGGATACGTACTCAGCTTTCGCAGTGGATATTGTTGTACAATCATGTTTCTTAGATGACCAACTGACTAGCGTCTCTCCCAGAAATTGTATTCCTCCAGATGTACTTTTGCAGTCATCGTGGCACCATGCATGGTCTGCATCTGAATATGCAATTAGTTCAAAGCTGGAATCCTTCGAGTAATATAAACCCATGTTATAGGTTTGTCTCGGGTATTGAAAGATCCGCCTGACCTCTTTGAGGTGTTTGACCGTAGTTCATGCTTGACAACGTGCACACACAAATGTTGCAAAGGCAATATCTGGTTGACTTGCAGTGAGATACATAAGTCCCCCGATCATACTACGATATTACGTCGGATCAGTTGGGGTACCTTGTAAATCTGCATAGATTCTGGCTGTATGCATTGGTGTACTAATAGAATCACAACCATCCGTACCATGTTTATTAAGAATCTCAAAAGTGTATTGTGACTGACTTATGAAGATTCCACAAGGTAATTGATGAATCTGAAGTCCAAGGAAGAACTTCATTTCACCCATCATTGACATTTCAAAATTGTTTTTCATAAGTTTTGCAAATCTGTTTGAAAAAACTAGATTCGTTGAATCAAAAATTATGTCATCAACATATACTTGGACAAGTAATATGTCATCCTCGTGTCTTCTTTGTAAATAAGGTCGGGTCAACAATACCTTTTGTGAAGTGCTGTTTAATCAAAAATGAGGAAAGCTTGTCATACCATGCTCTAGGGGCTTGTTTGAGACCGTACAAAGTTTTCTTAAGATGATAAACATGATTAGGAAAGTCTGGGTCTACAAATCCATCAGGGCGACTTACGAAAACTTCTTCTTTTAGTGGTCCATTGAGGAATGCAGTCTTGACATCCATCTGGTAGATAGTGAAGTTTTTGTTAGCCACATAAGCCACGAACATTCTGACAGCTTCGAGTCGTGCCAGGAGCAAACGATTCCTCAAAGTTTATTCCCTCTTCTTGGCGATAACCCTTGGCGACTAAACAAGAGTTGTTGCGAATAATCGTGTTTTCAGCATCTGTCTTGTTTTTCCAAAGCCACTTTACCCTGATTATGTTCCTTCCCAAACATCCAATCTTTGAAACTGATTTAGCTCATCTTGCATTGATTCTATCCATATGTGATCAACCATAGCTTCTTTGATGTTTTTGGGTTATGTAGTACTCACTGTTAACACATACATGCACATCTCATCATCTGTTTGGAGTCTACTTCTTGTCATTACTAGATTTGAAGGGTCACCAATCACTTGCTCTAATGGATGATTCTTTGTCCATTTATCAGTTGAGCGATGTTGCTAGTAGAACTTATGCATATTTGACAAATCCTGATTAGTTGAAGATGACTCATCTTCTTCTAACACGAGAGAGCAGAATGGATTTATTAAAGTGTTTTCGTCAAGTTCTGCAGTGTCTTCTTGAACCGATTCATCAGCATTATCATCCGAGACTGGAGTTGTTGGTTCATTAGCAATTGGTTCTTCTGATAAAGATACTATTTGAGGAGCTTCATTTTATTCAACGATGATTGAAGATGATGAAGGAGTGTCTTCATTATTGAGATTATTTGTTGGGGAATTATTTGACACTTCAGGAAATCTCGTCTAATAGTTTTATTCATACAGGGGACCTAACAGATTATCCAAGTCTTCTTTTGACGGTGTTTCATTTGAGTCTTCTGATGAATCTTGAAAATTCAAGTCGTTTTGTCCGAGTCCTGAATTGTTGCATTAAGAAGCCATTACGGTAAGCTCATCAAACTTCACATGAATGGTTTCTATAATCTTTCTCATTCTGCGGTTGTAGATTCAAAACCCTCTTGATGATTCAGAATAACCAATAAAGATGCCAATGTCTGCCTTTGGTTTCATCTTCCCAAGATCATCACAATCATTAGTTGGATAACATAAGGATCCAAACACATGAAAGATACCAATCTGTAACACCCCTAAAATATGTTGCAGCGGAAAGGTAACCGGGGGCGTTACTTCATAATACATAAGCACATGATATAAGAGAACGAACTCTAAGTGAGTTGTTTAAAAGATAACTTCGTTGTTTCATTAAAAGAAATAAGTTAAAACAAGTTGTCCTATGTTTGCATCAAATGAAAAATCATTGTTTAATATACAACGAAGATAAAGTAGTGCAAATGAAATCCATAAAAATAGTGTCTTGAATGAATAAAGACTCCATGAACTTGAAAATAGCTTAAATAAATTAATAGAGAATTAAAGTGTATTTGACGGAATCGTCATGACACATAAATTGATTGAGAATCTAAAAACAACCACGCAATACCACAAAATTCCAAGGAAGGTACAAATGCAAATCTTTTTAGGGAATAAAGTCTAAGAAGGCTTCGACCTAGGTCTCACTATGCAAGGCAGGATAATCTCTTCTTAAGCATTAGCCTCAATAGCATTAGTAACTCGTTGGGCTACAATCTGCTCAATCTTCGCGGGACTCATTTTTTGTCGTATCGTCGGCATTTTCTTCAAAATTAAACGGAGTAAAAAAAATAAAAATAAGCCGGATTTCAAAAGTCGTGTTCCAAAGATGAAATGTTACGAGGTGACGGGTTACAGTCGTGTTCGAATTAATCGGCATGCTTCTAGGAGATGGGTCACAAGATGACGTAGGTGTTTCAACAGTATGAGGCGGGTGTTCAAACTCGGAGTTGAATTGCAAGGTAACTAGTGGAATCGGCAGACTGTGACAAGTTTTAATGTTATGTAAAACGATATTATGTAAAAGACATGAAAAAGTTTTAAAGACCATCGTATTACTCACAATTTCTTGGGAAAAGTCTAAAGACCATCGTGTCACTCACAATGTCTTTGAAAATTTCTGGTATTTATATAAATAACCTTTATATAAATCAAGTGTAAATTGTACGAAAGGCGAAGTAAACGAAAGTATAAGCAATGCAAGCATGTAGTGTTATGCCCATGAATTCTTTTATGTCATGCAATGTTTATGTAATGGTTTTAGTCTAAATGAAATATGCAACCTAGTTCTCTATAACCTTGGCTCTAGATACCAAGTTGTAACACCCCCAAAATATGTTGCAGCGAAAAGGTAACCGAGGGCGTTACTTTATAATACATAAGCACAAGATATAAAAGAATGACCTCTAATGAGTCATTTAAAAGATAACTTTGTTGTTTCATTAAAATACATAAGTTAAAACAAGTTGTCCCATGTTTGCATCAAATGAAAAAACATTGTTTAAAATACAACGAAGATAAAGTAGTGCAAATGAAATCAATGAAAATAGTGACTTGAATGAATGAAGACTCCATGTACTTGAAATGTGCCATAGTAAGCTAAGCACCGGAGAAATACATGCTTAAAAGTGTCAACATAAAGTTGGCGAGTTTATAGGTTTATGTAAGTAAGTAAGGTTGGACCGCAATATTTCAAAGTGTATGACTATTGTAACACATATAATATCACAAAAAGTAATTACGAATGCACTAAGCTCATGACACCAAAGCTACAACAAAGTGTGTGTGCAATTTAATGCAAAATAAAGTAACTGGGTAGGTGTAGGATCGATATACCTTAGTATAATAAGCCTTTAGCCTGTAAAGGATGTTACTTCCTTGAATAAATCCAAGTTGGTAACAGTGAAACACTAATGTAATACTATCAACTATGCGGAAACTAGTTAACAGTATCAAGAAGAACACACAATGATTTAACAAACGATTTGTATTATAACACCTTGAATCTGCCTAAGTTTGCAGATCCTTAATACAATACTTATCTCTAATATTTCTAACTAATGCTTTTTGTTGTTGTTGTTTTTGTTGTGTCATACCCTAATGCCTTCCTAGTGATCCTTTTATAAACATAAGGATAACTCTAGGAGGTGTACAATTCTTGTATGACACAAATACTAATTAATACTAATCACTAATGTAACTGTTACATGATAACTACTAATGTAACCGTTTAACTAATAATCCTTTAAAGTTCCTATATTAAAGGCAGTACTTTGACTTTTTCATACTGAGCAGGCAGTACTTTGACCTTCAACTTAGCAGTACTTTGACCTTCTGACTTGTATTTCCCAACAATCCTCCCCTAACTTGAATTCTACTTGCTTGACTTCAAGTTTCTTGATGGTTGGACATCTTTGTTCAGCATTAATACAAGTCTTCAATCTTCTAGATTTAATCCTCTAAGCAGTATCTTGTATACAATCTGTTTGAGTATCTTGAAATGAAACCTCTTGTCTTGAACATAAACACTTCTTCAAAAATTCTTTGTCTTTGCATCAAACAGATTGTTCTTCAATCAGCTGCAGGTCTTCTCAGCAACATAAATGGTTTTTATGAGCCTTTACCAAGTAGCCATTCACTCTTGGGCTAGTCAGTTCTTTGGTACCTAGAAAAGGTAATAATCCATGGTGAACTGAAAACCACTTCAACACTCAGAACATGAATCATAGTGTGTTGAATACTATATGACTTTTGGTAAGTCATTACAACCATGAACGGATTTGATAAGTCTTTACCTGTAGCCGTTTGCTCAGGACTAGCCAACTCTCAGTAATAAAACATTGGTGAGTTGAGAACCATATAGTTTTGAGCAAACTATTAAAGCTATCAACGGATTTGAGTTCTCTTTACCAAAAGCCGTTTGCTCTGGAGTAGCCAATACTTCAGTGCAATACCATGGTGTATTGAGCACCATACAATTTTTGGTAAATTGTCAACCATCAACAGATTTGAGATGTCTTTACCAAAACTGTTTGATTTGGACTAGTCAATTCTTATGTTATTAAGACATGGTGAATTGATTACCATTCAATCCCTTAAAACAGTTTGATATTCAAATATATGTGCCTTAAATCTTTTTGCACACTCAAATCGTCACCACATTTCAAAAACAAAAAAAAAGAGTACAAAAATATTTTTTTTCATTTTTCTAGTATAATTATCATATTAAAAATAAAATAAAATAAAAATATAAAA
>BQNB010008993.1:5284-15284 GCA_026074375.1 Tanacetum coccineum
ACTCCCCGAGTATCCAACTCGAGAGTTACTTCACTAATCAACAAGCTCCCTTTCGGCGGAGGAAACCTTATACCAATGCTTACATTATTTTCCGATACTAAGCTAGATGTCGAGTTCTTCTTTGGGTACAACCAAACCCGTTATGTTTTATGGACCAACGTAACAAACCTTGTGTTTTATGGCCTAAACACATAAACCGCGTCGCTTACAATATTTTTTGACACTAAGCTAAATGTCGAGTCCTAATCTTAGCTAGAACTAATCTACCACTTCACCGATGTATTTTAAGGCCTAAAATACTAACCAACCCACAATCAACCTATCCAAATATATACATCATTTGGATCTACACACTACTAAAGATTGAAGGACATAAACTCGATCTATATGTAACAAATGTTACAAATGGACTAACTAGACTACATAACTTCAGATCTTGAAGATGACCGAAGTTCTTATCTTACACTTTGAGGAAAGAAGGAGAGGATAAAAGATTGAATCACATTCAAACAAGATCTAAACAATGTTAGTGATCAAGAGATTTTAGTGAGAGAAAGAAGATTTTTAAAGAGAGAAAGACTACTGAAAAATTCATGCAAAGAGGTGTGGTTTTCTGCTGGGAATGGAGCAGTATTTATAGGCAGGAAAACCCAACGGTCACTAGGGGCGGTCCCGGCGGTCCCAGATATATCTGGGGGCCGCCAGACCTATAAGGGGGCCGCCTAGTAGACTACGCTCCTGTTTTTGTCTTTTTGTGGGGAAGGTTATATCTGCTATGGAACCTTCTTTTTTGGGGGGAAAATTTGAAATTCATATTTTAAGTTTTTAATAAAACTTTTCTTTTAATTAGAAAATGTTTTGTATAAGTATTTTGTGAAAATACTTTTGTAGAATAAAAGTGAGATTTAAGAGAAAAATATTTTCTTGATCACTAATCAAGCTTAATGATTTTGTTTGTCCATACCTTAAGTGATTTACGTCGGGTGTAGACAAATGTCCGTGTTAATGTAGACTTGAGACGTCGAGAGATGTAGTGCATGTATGCATTGATGATTTGTGATTACGAGTAACTTGCACACTTTACGTTACATATTACAAGTTACATGTTTGTCATCACCAAAATATAAAGAGATCATTTAGATTAAATATCGTAATATTTGCACTAACAAAAAGGTAACCATATTTTGTGATAACACAAGTGCTATTGCAATTTCAAACAATCCAGATCTGCACTCAAGAACAAAGCACACTAATATCAGATATCATTTTATCAGAGATCACATTCTCAAAGGGGACATTGAATTACGTTTCATTTCCCACTTAATGTCATCTTGCTGATATCCTCACCAAGGCTCTGGATGAACCAACTTTCAAAAGATTGATTGTTAAACTAGGTATGCAGGACATTGATTCAAATCCTAAACCTTCGGTACTAACTAAAGAAAACTGAAGGATCAACATTTCTTCCAAAACTGAACAAACTTTATATGTTACAAAGGTCTGTTCAGTTTTTGTATATAACCTTTAGCTTGCTTAAGTGAGGTAACTAAGCAATCACATATGTCTCATTCATGGATTTGTATGAGCATTTGTTGTTTTGTCGCCTTCGCTGGAGCATTTGTATTGGTCATATCAAGAATAAAACAAAACTGATTTACCTTCTTCAGTTCAGTTTCTAAAACATAATTTTGATTTAACTCTTGAGCATTCTCGAGTGAAGTAACTGAGCAATCACATATGTCTCATTCATAGATTTACTTGAGCATGTGTGGTTTTTTCGCCTTCGCTGGAGCATGTATGATGATAATAATCACCAATATCTGTTCAACATAAGTGATGAGGTGTCATTTTATACACTTTTTCTGGGTCATTTAACCCCCTAAATCATGCAAATATGCCCAGATTATGTGCTTAATCGTTTTTTTGTATTTTTAGCATTTAAATGGCTTTTAGAGGAAATACACGTGACTTGGGCTCAATAGGAGAAGAAACGGACAAGACCACGGCTCTACACCAACTATCTTCAAGAAACTCATACAGTATGTGAAGACGGCGTCGCAAACTATAAGCGATGGCGTCAAAACACTTAAGAGACGTCTATCATCTTAAGAAAGCTTTGTATGGTCTCAAACAACCCCTCGAGCATGGTATGACAAGATTTCTTCCTTTTTGATTGAACACCATTTCACAAAAGGTATTGTCGAACCAACACTATTCACACAAAGACACGGGAATGACATTTTATTAGTTTAAATATATGTCGATGACATTATTTTTGGATCAACAAATCTAGTTTTCTCAAAAATATTTGCAAAACTAATGAAAGATAACTTTGAAATGTCAATGATGGATGAAATGAAGTTCTTCCTAGGACTTCAGGTTTATCGATCCCCTTGTGGAATCTTCGTCAACCAATCATAATACGCTATGGTGCTTTTTAAAAAACATGGGATGGAAAAATGTGGTGCTATTACGACACCAATGGCTACAGCCAGAATCGACGCAGATTTACAAGGAACCCCAACTGATCAGACTAAATACCTTATTATGATTGGGGGTCTTATGTATCTTACTGCAATTTGAACAGACATTGCATTTGCAACATTTGTCTGTGTAAGATATCAGACACGCCCAATTGAGAAACACCTCAAAGAGGTCAAAAGGATCTTTCGTTACCTCAGACAATCCATTAACATGGGTTTGTGGTATTCGAAGGATTCTGGATTTGAGCTAATTGCATATTCAGATGCAGACCATGTAGGGTGTCACGATGATTGCAAAAGCACATATGGAGGAATCCAGTTTCTAGGAGACAAGCTAGTCAGTTGGTCGTCTAAAAAGTAAGATTGTATAGCTATGTCAACTGCGAAAGAGGAGTACGTATCTTTATCAGCATGCTGTGCACAAGTCATTTGGATGAGGACGTAACTACTTGATTATGGATATCGTTACACCAAGATTCCAATGTACTGTGATTCAAAGAGTGCAATTGCCATATCTTGTAATCTAGTACAACATTCTCATACAAAGCACATCAACATCTGATATCATTTTATCAAGGAGCATGTTGACCAAGATACAATTGAACTTTACTTTGTCGGGACAGAATAGCAGCTTGCTGATCTATTTACAAAAGACCTTCCAAAAGAAAGGTTTGAGTATTTAGTTCACATGATTGGTATGCGATGTATGACTCCAACACAGTTGAAACGTCTCGCAAAGTTATCTTCTTAAAAAAGAAAGATCATACATCAAAATCTTTGTAAATACATTTAAAAACAAAATAAAAAATGCAATGAAAAATTAAAAAAACACACACACAAATATTGTGATTTTTTGTTCAAATATCAAAGACAAAATACAAAATTTGAAAAACAAAAAAATATAATTTAAATGATGCAAACACATATCTTCTCTGAATTATCAGTTTAATGATGCAAACATTTGTCTGTGCAAGATATCTGGCACGCCCAACTAAGAAACACCTCAAAAAGGTTAAAAGGATCTTTCGTTACCTTAGACAATCTATTAACATGGGTTTGAGGTACTCGAAGGATTCTAGATTTGAGCTAATTGCATATTCAGATGCAGACCATGTAGGGTGTCACGATGATTGCAAAAGCACATATGGAGGAATCTAGTTTTTGGGAGACAAGCTAGTCAGTTGGTCGTCCAAAAAGTAAGATTGCATAGCTATGTCAACTGCGGAAGCAAAGTACGTATCTTTATCAGCATGTTGTGCATAAGTCATTTGGATGAGGACGCAACTGCTTGATTATGGATATCGTTACACCAAGATTCCAATGTAATGTGATTCAAAGAGTTCCATTGCCATATCCTGTAATCCAGTACAACATTTTCATACAAAGTACATCAACATCTGATATTATTTTATCAAGGAGCATGTTGAACAAGATACAATTGAACTTTACTTTGTCAAAACGGAATACCAGCTTGCTGATCTATTTATAAAAGACCTTCCAAAAGAAAGGTTTGAGTATTTAGTTCACAGGATTGCTATGCGATGTATGTCTCCAACACAGTTGAAACGTCTCGCCAAGTTATCTTCTTAAAAAAGAAAGATCATACATCAAAATCTTTGTAAATACATTCAAAAACAAAATTAAAAATTAAAAAATGCAATGAAAAATTAAAAAAACACACACACATAAATATTGTGATTTTTCTGTTCAAATATTAAAAACAAAATACAAAATTTGAAAAACACAAAAATATAATTTAAATGATGCAAACACATATCTTCTCCGAATTATCAGTTTAATGATCCTGTTTGTAGAATATGTGATATATCTTACTACTTAACCAATCAATAAGAAACTAGAGAGAGAAAGGAATGGGAGGAAGGTTTCTAGAGAGAGAAAGGAAAGAGAGAATATTAGATTGAACTATGTGAGAAATGAAACCAACCAACACCCTCTCCAAGCTATGGATAGGGTACTTATTCATCAATATGGCCGGTTGGGCCTTAGCTTCCATAGGCTTTCCATGGGCTTTAGTCTAACTAGCTTACTAATGTTCCAAAAAGTATCTAAAACCTACGAGCTATGTATTTTAGCTGTGACCGAGTCTCTTCTCGATTCCTAACAATGACCCCCCTAAGGGAGGTCACATCCTTTTACAAAAATCTTAAGCTTTACATTCTACGAATGTCTTTGGTCTTTGCTCGTGGTCTTAAATCTTGTCTGTCATCTTGTGATATGCGTAGTGACTTTTAGACTTTAGGCTTGAGCTTGTTCCTTTAAGCTTGACTTGCATGTTGTGACAACCATGGTTTGAGCGGGTTAGTTTATACCTTTAGACTTTAACTTATTACTCATTTTGTGTGATTCTTATGTGCTATGTGATCTTTTTGGTTGTTAAGTGGTTTATATATGTGCATTATATCATTTTAGAGGTAAATGATTATCTTATTTTATGTGCATATGAGTTAGAGATAAGTATTTCATTTGTTCACGTGTGGTGATAATATAAATGAATGACGTGTTGCATGCATTGCTACGTCAAAACTTGATTTTAAAGGTTAAGTGTTTATTGAATATGGGTGGCTTTATGAAGGAATGATATGGTTGAAATATGAAAGTTTGTATCAAACTTTCCATAAATAGCATGTGAATTTGGAAATGAAAAGTTATTTTTAGAAGGTGCGGTTTATTGCGGTTATGTATAAAGGTTTACTCAAATTAGCTTAGACTTTTGTAAAAACTTAAGGTAATAAAGTAAATAAGTAGATTAATAATAAAAAAATAATAATAATATAAAGGGGGTCTTAGTTTGGACGACTAGAAGAAAAAAAATATAAAAACTAAAGATTTAATTAACTACAATTGTAACTAAACTAGGACTTGAATTAAATGGATATATAAGCAAAGACCTAGTCTTTTCTTTTCTTTTTTGTTCCTTGTGTGCTGTCAAAACCACCCCTCAAAACCCTAGGAGTGGCGAATTTCATTGGTGATTCAAGGGAAATCATTCAAGTGTAGTCTAGGTGCTTGTAATCAAAGGTAAATATATTAAACCTCTTTAAATCTTTTAATTCTTATAGCTTAATTATGATGGATTAGGGTTTTAATAAAATACAGATCTTAATGAGTAATTAATGTTAATAGCATTGATTAGAATTGAATTAGGGGCATAACCATGCGAATTTCATGTTAGGGTTTGCATGAAATCTTGATTTAGTGTGGAGCAGAATTAGGGCTGTGTTCACGAGCGATTTTCTCCATGATGGAGAATGATATTGAAGCGATTCTTTTTTTTAAATTGTAGTACTCTGAGTCTTCTTTCCAGAAAATCCAGCCCCAAGAGTTTTTATGGTCGGGAAGGTTGTCAAATGGTTTTTATAAGATAAGTGTGCAAAACAGTGAATTTTCTGACGGGTTTCAGTTAGGGTTTTGATTTTTCTAAAAATACCTAGACACCTTTTCAAGGGCTAATTTTCACGTGGAAGTAAGTTCATATATTGTGTGTGACCTCTGATTTTTGGCTAAGTATGGGGTGGTGTTTAAAATGGTCAGCTAACATCAAACTTTTAGGGTGTCTGTTACTAGCCAAATTTTGGATACTTGGTGTTATGATTTTCTAAAGGGTATTTATAAAAGAGTATGAACTTTGGGGGAGTAATTGGGGGTTCATAAGTCATATTAGAAACCTGTGGAATTTTGCCAAAAATTATAAAGATGTATAAGTGGTGCGTTTAGGGCGTGCAAGTGAGTCTAAAATTCTGCTCAAATCCAGAAAATTGAAAGTGTAGAAATAAAGTGTAAGCTAGTTATGTAAGAATTTAAAAAGGTACAAAATGAGTTTAGAACATTGATAGATCGCTTAGAATCCATCATAGTTGAGGTTACACCTTATTGGAGTGATGACCAAAGTGATGTTAATATCCATAAGTTTTGTTGTTTAGATCTTTGTGAAGCTTCTTGGAAACTTTTTGGATTAAGCTAAGCTAAGGTGAGTTTCATAGTCCCACTTTTACTTGTTTTAAACTTGGGATGGAAATGATGCTAGTATGGAAATGTTTTGATTACTGTGATAATGTTTTTAAAGTGATGCATGGACTTTATGTGGCTATTATATGCTATATGCTACATGTTTGTGATGTGATACGCTCCATGGCTTAGTGATCAATTGGAGTGGGTTTTGTGGTATGCTCCATGGCTTAGTGATCAATTGGAGTGGATTTGTGGTATGCTCCATGGCTTAGTGATCAATTAGAGTAGTTCTGCGATAGAGACGTCTCGTAATCGTGTGAATGGTATTGTTTTGGATTGGATTTGATTTGGTTTGTATGATAGCTTATATGGTAGTCCATTTATTGTCATGCAGTGTTTTTATTTATCACAGTAATGATTTAATTGGATTTATATCGTGTCTTAAACCTATGACTCTCACCAACTTTATGTTGACATTTTTGAGCATCATTTTCAGGTATTCAGTTTGAGACTAATGATGCTAGGAGAAGTGGATAGAGAGACCTTAGGATTGGCTTGTGGAGTTCTTCTTATTTGTTCTTTCGATTTAGACTTATGTTCTGCTAGATAATTTAAGTTTGGGATTGATTTACTTTTATGTTGGTTTATGCTTTTGCGTGTATGACATTACTTAATAATGCAAGACTCCTTTATCTTGTGTTGGGTATTGTTATGACACATAGTGTCCCCTGTAGTTATTTTCTTTTCCTTTTAGTATCTCTATAGTAGACGCCATTGTGTTGTAACGATATCCATGAAGTTACACCTCGTGCTTCCGCCTTGGCGGGGTGTGACAGATTGGTATCAGAGCCTTTGGTTATAGAGAAGTAGGTGGTTGAGCCTAGACTATAACCTAGGAGTCCTTCACGTAGATGCATGTTAGGGCTTAAGCGTTTAGTAGTATATCTAGTATGCGTTTTTCCCCTTAATCGTATGATGTTATTTCTTAATTTTGTTGATTTCTTTAGCTATTTTGATTGCCTTTACCTGATTTAGTGTGCCTCATTCTTTCTTGTTAAATTAGCTATGTCTCCTTTTCCTCCTAAGAAGTTCCGTATGGGAGTCGCAATTGCGACAGGACGTAGGGGATATTACAAACCAGGGACACGGGCATGGGTAAGCCGGATTAGCCGCAAGATCCGCATACCAATTTCTATGTACCCATGCAGGGTGGAAGAAAGATTGACTATAGAGTAACGGTGCCTGGTTTTTTGATAATACCACACCAGATTACCCGTACCCGTATCCGTATTACCCGAATTCGTACCTGCTTTATTTTATTATAATTAATTAAAGTATATATATTATTACATTATAAATTTCTTCCATGTATTTTTTATATAACTAATTCTAATTATTTTAAACACATTTGAATGTTACAAAAATTATTCAAAATTGCTAAATCTCTAATACGGTAGTTGTTTTCTTAACTTTAAAAAATTTGAATATATAAGGGTGTTTTGCTTGTATTTTTCGAAGATTTTTTAGTGTACTTAATCTTGATACCCTCATTTTTCTATAAAAATCATTCAATTGGGAATACCCGATACCCCCGCAGGGGAAACCTGAAAAAACTGATGGATAAATATTAACCGGGTACCCAACGGGTAATGAGGAGGGTACGGATGTGGATATTATAAACGTGCTGTACTGTACATTAAAAAACCCCCCCGAACCCGACCCCTTTGCCCAACCCCATACTTGTCCCTCTCCAACTTGGTTGTGGAGAAGTAGTCGAAATAGCTTGAATGAGGCCTCTATTTATAGTTATTGAATCTGTTACGACGTAACCAATAAAGGTGTTACGCCGTAACTAACTTACACGACATTCCATAATTAAGCAGCCGTTACGGCGTAACCAGTGATCGTGTTACGCTGTAACCTTCATATAACTTCCATATGTACGTGATCTTCATTGCATATTTGTAGATCTTCATGGTTACGGCGTAACTGAATAAGGAGTACGCCGTAAACGATAATCGTTGACAAGATTTCTTCCAAATATAAGGTTAAACGGCGTAACTAATATAGTGTAAACGCATCTAAAGTCTTCCTCTTTATCTTCGTACTTGCTAAATTAATTACGACGAAACTATATTTGGTGTTAAGCCGGAACATTTTTTGAGAATTGTACACTTTAAGTCCATTTTTCCCTTGTTTCTTCTTTTGGTCAACTTTCCCTGTATACACCTGGAAAACTATAAACATTAGACAAAAATGTCTTGTTTTTAAGTATTAGTGAAACATTTTTGAGTAATATATGGGGTAATTTAACACTAAAAAGTATTAAATAGTTGATGTTATCAAATATCCCCCACTTGACTTCTGCTTGCCCTCAAGTAGAACATGTTAAAATATTTCATTAAAAGATTTCTCCAGAATAACTTCAAGAAATGAATCTATAAAACTGTTATGCTAGAAAACATCAAAGCCGAACACCTCACGAAAAGGGGATAAAAAGTCACTTAGATCTCCACTAGTCTAAGTGTTTCATTTTTAGGGGTGATCGCTCAATTGCACAGTCATAGCATATATTCTATCATAAGCTTGGAAAGTACATAAATCTGGACCAGTTAGAATTAGGGTCTAAATAATCCTCGAAGGCAAAAAGGGTATTATGGTTTTAAGGGTGTTAAAGGGTTAGGATAGACATGGGATGCACTTTTAATTGTTGTTAAAATAAAAACAAAAAACAAATAGTCTAAAGTAATCTAAGGTTGTCATGACTAGCTACTGTCCATCCATGGGTCCAAGAGTCTAAGTTCGAAAATCTGATCTTCAAGAATGGGCTACTAGCTCCATTCTATACAATTGTTGAGATAGCTTGGTTCAATAATGGGCTACTAGCTCCATTTTTTAAGTTTTATTTTTGCACTAATCTTTACATTTTTAGCACATGGGTGGCTTTTATTTGCACCCTCTTCTCTTCATTTTTATCCCTTTAGAATATGAAAATGCTACAGGAGTTTATATCTTTTTATTATTGCCCCTGCAACATTTGATATTATAAGCACATCCCTCCACCTGAGATGAACAACGTCGAAAGTGATGGTATAGGGGGTCTTTGTAGATCATGACTAATTGGTATTCCATGAATGCATAAAATTTTCATTCGCATTCCCCCAAACCATATACTTAAGTAGACAGAAATTTCAAAACAGAGAAAACTATAGACTATAAGGTAGGTAAAGGCCAAATGGTGTAACGATACATATAACAATGGGTGAAAACATAGATTGGTTTAACAAGGTTGGGTATCTTGCACTGATAGTGAGTGCAACAAAAGGGATAAACACACACATATAGGCTATTTGGGTGATTTCCTAAGTGTTGCCTTCAATTAGGTCTCGAAATGATGTATAGGCCAAGTTCTAAAGTCTACAATACTACCGGTACACTCAATATTTTGGTAGATTTTTGAATAATATGATGGAAACAGAATATTAGTCTTAAATCTCACCAAGTAATCTCGAAATGATTACAGACAAGTTCTAAAGTCTAAATACTAC
>BQNB010008993.1:20284-84592 GCA_026074375.1 Tanacetum coccineum
ATATATCTAAACAGGAAACAAACATCTTACCATTAGTATATTACATAACTAGGCCAGCACTTTTAAGTGCTTAGTCGTCATGGTATCGGAAAACACAGCAAGAATAGAAAAGTAATCATAGATTGCAAGCTCATATTCTTACAGGAATTCGTATTTGATTGATTAAATACAAAAAGTAAGTAAAGTGTGATCTCCCTTGGAACTCCAAGTGGATTCTTGTAGGTTGGAAGCCTTTGTAGTTCTTAATTGGTTGTGGAGGCAGTGATGTCGAAAGTGCTTGAATGAGGCCTACTATTTATTAGTACTCGAAACTGTTCGGCGTAACTGATAAAGGTCGTTACGCCTTAACCTTTTATAGGCATTCCCATATTTAGAGCAGTTGTTACGGTGTAATACCAAGATCTGGTGTTACGTCGTAACAATTCAAATAATGTCTATATGTAGTGATCTTACTTCCCCTTTTTGTAGATACTTCATGGGTTACTGGTGTATCCATGTATGGTGTACGTCGTATCCCTATCTTATGTAAGATTTAATTCCTAAGTCATGTTTTCGGCGTAACTAGTTATGGTGTTTAGTCGTAATGTTAGTCCTTGATCTTTATTTCTTGATTAATATTTGTTAGGTGTATCCATTTTTAGTGTTACGCCACTTACACATTATTCAAATATTTAACTTTGAGTCCTTTTTACTTTATTTCTTGTCCTCTTTCTTGCATTTACTTGTAAAACTATATAAAATGATAGAAAAATGTCTTGTCTTTGAGTATTAGTGTAACATTATGTAGGTAATATAGGGGATATTTTGCCACCAAAATGTTATTAAATATTTGATGTTATCAAGAAGCCGTAAGATGGGACAGGATGAAGACCCTAAGCTAGATCAGACAAGGTTAAAGAAATAAAGAAGACCAAGTAGCATGCTAAACCATCAAGAGGCTCTAAGTCAAAAGATTCTAAATCTAGCTCTTCTAAAGGCTCCAAGTCTCAGCCAAAATCATCTGGCAAGTCTGTGCAAGCAGAGGAACCAGTGTTTGAGATTGCGTGTATAATTTGCTACAAGATCAAGAGGTGACAAGGAGGATAAACCCAATGTCGAGGCAACTTCTTTGAATGATTGGTTCAAGATAAAACCTGACAGACCTCCAACTCAGCCCTGATTGGATGACTACAAAATCGTTGGATTCTAGGACAGCATCAAATTGGTAGCAAAATTGCTCAAGCAGCAAAAGGCATCCTCTACATTCGATGAGATGAGGAGCACTCCCTATTGGATTCTCAGCTTATGTCCATGCACACAATATGAAGATTGATATCTGACCAGAGATTCTGGTAGGACCCTGCTTTCAACCTTCTTAAGGCACATGCAAAAAGCTTTGTGGAACTTGAATTTCACTTTGAGAGTGTTATAAAGTTGTAACTGAATCAACTTGATTTTGGAAACACCTGAAGGCCATGAATAACCCATTTTACTCTTAGCACAGTGCGCCGTGTTTGAAGAATCAAGGTTCGTCAAGTAGTTTCAGCTGACTACTTCTTCAACAACGACCTTGAATATCAGAAAGGTGGAAGTTTGAGCAGGAAATACACAACTTCTACAACAAAACCAAGGCTGCTAAGTATGACAATATTGAAGGCATCGAAGACATGGTTCTGACGTTATGGAGTCCAATAAAGGTAGCTTATGAAAAATTTGTTATGTGGGGTATCTCACACTAGGGTCCTAAAAGACAAAAGATTTATGGCTACGCAAGCAATAGGGAGTCCAAGCATGATGTGTTCTCCAGGAAAAGAATCATTGCTGTACACCATGTTAAAGTGTTGAAGTGTATGGTTATGGCTATTTGAAGGAGTTTATCATTCGAGAGAAGATAAACGTACACAAGGTTCAAGGAAGGCGCCTTCCCAAGAATTTAATCTGCATGATATGAAATTTGCTGCTTCTCCTGGTCCAAAAGAAACTCTCTAATTTAGAGAAAGATGTCATCTTCGACCTGAATGTAGCATTGCGAATGTTTACCAGATGCATTGTTATTCTTAAGCGGGTGGAAGACCTTTAACCGGGAGTCGAAAGCTACCAGAAGAAACTTAATATCCACCATAGCCTGAGACTTTCAGATCTGACATATACAAACTGAACCATACAATAAATACAAAACCTCAGGATAATAATAAATATAAAAACTAACGATCCACCAAACCCGACCTAGTATTACTCTATCCTAGCTTATGTTCAAGAGAAACAGGTTGATGAGTTCAGATGAACTCTACATGTTCTGTGACGGCACACTCACATCTGTTCGATGGGTTCTTCATGATATTGCTAACAACCTAAGGATGGATTACTTGCCAAAGAGAAGATGGAGTAACTTGGACTGAAAAAGGTCCCGCATCATGATCAAGACGATCGATCAACAGCTGTTTGAGAGGAGATTGATGAGGAATTTGGAGAAGTTCGTTGAAGGGAGAGAATATGGAAATGACTTCAGGTGCTTGAACAGACGTAATGACTTTGTCATATTGTGTCCTTCTCTATATCAGGTCAATTTCTCATATAGTATATTTGTGAATATGTATCTATGAGTGTAAGACTTTAAGTAGGCATTTATTTAGTATTTGGAGTGTGGGAATTTTTCAAGAATTTCTTAGTTATTTCAAATAAAAATTCAAATTAATGCATCAATACCATATTATTCCCTCATAATTAAGGAGGAGCATTTAAAGTTCTAATATTCGGCTTGTTACTAATTGACATTTTTTTCCTAAAACCATTAATAATATTGAATCAATGATATTATAATATCAATGAGATTTGGCATTTTTGATAAGGGGAAAAGTGGATTAGAATATATGCTAAAGATGTGACCATTTACGATCACTAGGGTGCGCAACACATATATGTGCTAAACTCTTTCGGATTAATCCGATGCATATATTGAAGGGGGAGCTAATGGTTATGTGTTGGTGAAAATGTGGAAGTACCAAAGAACGACATTTATAATTAATTGGTTTTTGATTTATAAGGTGTTATAGGGTTTAGGTATTTATTCCCACTGTTCCAGCCAGACCTGAGGGGTTACCCTGGGATATTCCAATAGATAGTTTAGATGTCTTAGGTATGAAAAACGGGAGTAAGAGAGTTTCAAGGGAAAAGTACCGACTGATATGGAGCTAGTTTACTGAAACAAACACAAAACAAGGTTCTAGTTATTTGAAGTTCGTAAACAAGCAGGCTGTTGAAGAAAAGGATTAAAGAAAAGTTAAGATAAAGGGTGAAAAGAAAGAAGCCTCCTTTACCACTAGGCAGAATACCAGGTCAATACTTTTGGTTTTGTCAAGAATCACTAAAGAATGATTGCTGATATTGAACGATCTGATATCTTGGACCAGTGATGACAAATGCCAAACCCTCCTTAGCTTTAGAATCTCTTAAAAATTTGTTTACATTTCTCTCGGAGAATACACGTATTTCTATCACTAAATTTCTCACTCGAGGTTAGTTGGTATTAAAAAGTGGCAGTCTGCTCAAGCCTTCGATCTCTAATAACAAAAGTTCACTATTGAGTTAGAGCTAAGATATCTTCACAATAAATTCATTAGGACAATATCCAATGTATCTTGTTACTCACACAGGTGTGAACATAGTAATTTTTATAAAAAAATGGTAATAATAAAAATAAGGGTGTCAACACGGCATTCTCCTTGTGATCTTGCAGAAACATCAGAGTGATACGAAGTAATCAAAATAAAGTGGAAATCCTTCTAGAGACACATCAACAAGATTTGGTAGGTGACTTGTGAGATGCTTTATGAATCATGGGCTTGTGAAAATGGAAAGAAACGATGGTGCGATTCTACCTGAATTAACCATTGTTCCAGTATATGAATTGTCGATTATAATGAATTTTGAGTAATGCTCTAAACTCTCGACTGTGTCACAAAAAAACTTAGCAAGTGACTACGTCGATGATTTTTTCAAATCAGTTTTTATTTCAATCAGTGAGATAGTAACTCGTTGGTTCACTCTTACCGTGTTGTCTGCTTTGAGACGTTCTGGTAATGAGAACATGTTGAGTACAATGAATCTAATACATATGTATTAGAAAGATTCAATACTTTAGCTGGAAATCTTGTCAAGGAGATTCTTCTTAAATTGAATCTACCTGATCACAGGTCAATCCTCACGGATTCGAAGGTTACTCCAACCCAAACCTGGGCGGAATAACAAAGCCAGATTCTTCCCCCTACTTTATGGCTAACTGTTTTATACATGTATTCACTTAAAGATGGGCATAGAGGTACCTGGTTCCAACTGACTCAAAGATTCATAGCCACATGCTCATACTCAACCAAACATTTTTAAAGAATCACGATAAGGCACAAGTACTTGTTTCTGACTTTGCTACTTGTACCGTCGTTTATTTCTTAAGTGACGATGTGTTAAAGTCAGGAATTTCACAAGAAGTTTCCGTCTCTCTAGTAACCGAAACGTCTTTCTCAAAGTGACGAGTGATTATAGTTAAAGATTTTCATGAATAGATGTTTTATTAAATGCTTTCAAGGGACCAAGTATGGAGCATTCGGTTATAAGTACACGAGTGTACAAGACGGAGACAAAGATCTCATGATGAAGACAAGAGAATATGCTTGGTTGTTGTCTCAATGAGTTCAAGTTTCACAATAAAGTCAGCCTATATGGAAAGAGCATGCTTCCAGTGAAGTAACAGAAAAACATGTCAGCAAGACCACAAGATTGAAGATCAAAGCATGTATGTAGGTTTAAGTTTTTGTTAATGGGAGTGACCTCCCTTAGGGGGAGATTGTTATGAACAAGAAAAGTGTCGGTCACTTTCATTATATCGTTAGATAGCTCGTATAGTAATATTTGGAAACTAAATAGTCTAGAAAGGCCCAAGGCCCATGGTAATCCCATCAAGGGACCATGGCCGGCCATAAGCTAGGTATTTATACCCCTCTTTATGCCTTGGAGAGGGTTGGTTGTTCACTTTTCTAATCTAATATTTCCTTTTTCCTTTCTCTCTCTAGAAGTGTTCATCCATCTTTCGCTTTCTGAGTTCTTCATTACATATGATTGTGAGTATAAGATATCTTTGTATTCTTCAGAAAGGCTCTACCAATGTTGCCCCACATGTATGGAAGATTTAGTGGGAAGGCAAAGCTAAAAAACTTATATGATTTGAACAACGCTGGTCGTGAAAAGGTCAAAAGAATTTTCTTATGATTGTAGCCCAAGAATAACTAATACACTTGTGTATATATAACAATTGTAGGGAAATGAGAAAACTTGCAGTGTGTATGAAAGTAGCTAATAAAAATCTACATCGGCGTACCAGTTAGGTTGGATAGGAATATCCGGACCAAACCAAAAACGTATAACCGAAGTAGACATAAGGCGTTTGGGGCATAAACCAATGCTAAAGTGCTAGACATAAACGTATTAACATTACAAGCAAGCTCATATAACAAGGAAAGTAAGTTGAGAACATTGAACTTATAATAGCATTAAATTAAAAAAGTATAGACAATACAAGGCAAAGAGGACCCGAATGTAGTTGGTAAGTAAAGTAACTAGAAACTAACAATCTAAGTATTATAAAGCTAGTACAAAAGACGATTTCCGGAGCCAAACGTGATCAACACAAATTCTGTAATGACAAATTTAAGGCATGTTAAACCTGCAGAGGCTTGACCCGCTATACGATTATACCAAGGGGGAAGCCTTTCGGCTTAGGGGTGGGTGGGCATGATTCGGGTTTGCTAGATGGAACCTACACATCTACAGTCTGGTATCCCCAAGCTAAGAAGCAACAAATAATGTTCTCTGGCATACCACACGCCCCTCCCCTATGATAAGTGGTCACTTACAAAAAAAAGAAGTAAAGGACCAACATAAAACTAAGCTCTAAATAGAGCAGTAACATCTCCAGCATCAACCAAAGTAGTCATGGAGACATCTTGGGGAATTAGGGGGGAGGCACTTTTCATTTCTCTTTCAACAGATAGAGCAAACAAAATTAGGGGAACCAAAGGAGCAAATCCGAATTTGGATCAAAGATGATTAACTCGGTTTAATTTTCACAGACCTGGTGAACAATGTTGTGACATCCGTGATTTTAATCAGGTTATGGCTAAGAGTCTTTTTGTGTGATTTCTTGTTGTATGTGCTTATATATGTTGTGATAAGTGATTGAATAAGTGCCATGATTCATTTTGAGTGGTGTATTGGCATCTCATTTTGAGTGCGTTTGTATTTTGGTGATGAGTATTCCATTTGTTCACGTATAGTGATAATGGAAAGGAATGACGTATTGCATGCAATGCTACGTCAATAGTTGGATGATTTTGTGTTAAGCATTTATGGGAAATGTATCATGTTGGAAATAAGTGAAGGAGTGAATTCTTGGCATATTTCTTTTAGGAGACTTTCTAATATAGGAAAGGAAAATGTGTTATGAAAAGTTATTTTTAGAAATTTGTAAGTAGCGTTATGTATAAAAGGTTACCTAAATTAGCTTAAGTTTTTATGAAAACCTAAGGTAATGAAGATAATTAGTTAATTAATAATATAAAATATATGTATGTATGTATATATAATTGGCCCATATTATTAAGGAGAAAAGAAAAGGGATTTTTGGGCTTTATCTTAGGAATTTGACTAGGATTAGGATGCTAGTTATTTAGATTAGATATCCCTTAGCCAATATTCCAAAAACCACGACATTCAGCCCCATAACATATGTATGACCTTCCCCCTCCCTAAGAAACAAGGGCACCAAGGAATCTTGATAAGAAGTTACTAAGAATTGGTGTTAGGATCAAGTAATCAAGATGTTAGATTTGCTTTACTTGTTAGAATTATGCAATCATGTTCACATTATTTATGATGGATCCCGGTTTGTGAAGAAATACAGATTGATTACACGAAAATTTATTGAATCGTATGGATGTTAGGGTTAGTTTAGGGTTATGATCATGCTAGTTTGCATGTTAGGGGGGATTTTGCGTTAGAAACATGATTTAGAGTTGAGGGATTTTAGTTCTGTGTCAATGATGAATCTAGATGTTAGAAATGTGTTTTGATATGATTCAAGAGCCTAAATTGTAGTTCAAGGAGTATATTGTTCAAAAAGTCTGGCCTCGAATGATTTTGAGTTCCGAAAGTTGGTTAAATGTTGGTTACACAAAAAGTTGTCAAAACATTGAATACGGGTCAGAATTAGGTCATGTTTAGGAGGGTTAAACCCTAACTTAAAAGTGGAATTAGGGTTAGTAAATCGATAGTGGTTAAGTTCAATATGTATATAAAGAAACTCTAGAAGGATAGTCTCTGATTGTATGTCTAAGTATGGTAATTAGGGCCATATATTTTAGTGTGCAATCAGATCTGAATTGGGACAATTTTGAAGTTGGATTTTATTTGGGGTATTTACACATGTAATGAGCACTTGGGAATCACAAGATAGTTAGTAAACTCATAAATGAACTTAGGTGATTTACTTGGTTTTAAATTATATAAGGTCAGCAAGTAGGGTTTTTAAGTTAGTAATGTACACTAATAATTCTGCATTCTAAATAGATTGTTGGGACTAGTGTAATGTGTTACTGATATGGTTAAGTTGGGCATGGTGTTGGGTGTGACCACTGATGTTGAATCAAACCATTAGGAATCCATCTATTGTGTGTTACATGGACTAGAGCTTTTAGCTTGGTCGCGTGTAACCATGTTTATTTATTTGTATAGTTTCTTGATAGTAATTGGAAGCTGCATTTTGAGCATTTAGGTGAGTTACATAGTCCACAATTTTTTGCATTTTAAACTTGGATGGATGTTTGCAAGAGTTGAAATTAGTTTTAAATTCTTAGGCATTATAGTGTTAGTGTAAAAGGCATGCAATATTATGTGACTGATTATGCGTTATGTGATTCTTGATTTATGTGATGTGATATTGATGTGTGGACTAAGTCAGGAGGGTTACTTGCGAGTATCCATGGCCTGTTTAGTGGAAGGTACTGTGGCCTAGTCAGGACGGTTACTTGCGGCATTGTGCTTAATTCGGTTATGCATCTTTCTCATATGTTCTATGCGGACGATGCGGTGTTTATGGGGCAATGGAGTACTAAGAATATTGATACGATTATATATGTGTTGAAATGTTTTCATCGTGCTTCAGGTCTTAGTATTAATTTAAGCAAGAGTAAGTTATTGGGTGTTGTGGTGAGTGAAGATAGGGTGGTGCAAGCTGCAAATAGAATTGGTTGTGGTGTCCTTAAGGCTCCTTTTGCTTATTTAGGTTCGAAAGTTGGGGGAAATATGTCTCGGATTAAATCTTGGGATGAGATTGTGGATAAAATGGTAGATCGTCTTTCAAAATGGAAGATGAAAACATTATCGATAGGTGGTCGTTTAACCCTTCTCAAGGCGGTTCTAGGATCCATGCCTATTTATCATATGTCTATATTCAAGGTGCCAATGAAAGTCCTTCAACGCATGGAATCAATTCGAAGTCGGTTTTTTAGTGGTGTCGATTTAAATAGTAAAAAATCGATATGGGTGAAATGGAGTAAGGTTTTGTGTTCTAAAGAGAAAGGTGGCCTTGGTGTTTCTAGTTTATATGCGCTTAATAGAGCTCTTATGTGTAAATGGGTTTGGCGGTTTACAACTCAAAAGAACTTGTTATGGACTAGGGTTATTAAAGCTATTCATGGCGAAGATGGGAAAAATGGTAGCGGATTCAAGGTTGGTTACAAGTCCATTTGGCGAAGCATTCTCCAGGAGGTGGAAACATTGAAGATAAAAGGTATACACTTAAATAATTTTATGCAGAAAAAGCTTGGCAATGGTGCGGATACTTATTTTTGGGAGGATTTGTGGCATGGAGACATGGTTTTGAAACAAAGATATCCTAGGCTTTATGCGCTGGAAGTGAAGAAGACTGTCGATGTGGCTTCTAAACTGTCACAGGAGAACTTGACCTGGTCTTTTCGTCGTGCTCCTAGAAGCGGAGTGGAACAAGATCAGTTGACGGATTTGACGACTTACGTGGAAGGTGTTGTTCTTGGTGTCACGCCTGATAGGTGGTATTGGACGCTTGATGGTTCGGGTGAGTTCTCGGTAGCTTCGGCTAGAAAGGTTATTGATGATAACAGGTTTCCGGAAGTGTCTACTCAAACTCGATGGATAAAAGCGGTGCCAATCAAGGTTAACATTCATGCGTGGAAGGTGAGAATGGATTGTTTGCCTACCCGTCTTAATATATCCCGGAGAGGTATAGATATTCCGTCTATTCTTTGTCCCGTTTGTGGTAGCGTCACGGAATCGTCAAGTCATTTATTTTTTGATTGCCTTGTTGCGAAAGATAATTTTCGCAAGATTTGCCGTTGGTGGGAGGTGGATTTCATGGAAGTGCATACGTTCGATGAATGGGTTTCTTGGATCGTAAATCTTCGGATTCCTATCAAGCATAAAAGGTTGTTAGAAGGGGTGTGTTTTGGGTTGTGGTGGCTAATTTGGGCTTATCGTAATAAGTGTGTCTTTGGTGTGGTTTCTCCTTCTAAGGCGGTTATTTTTGATGATATTGTGTCGTATTCTTTTTATTGGAGTCGGTTTAGATGTAATGTGTCATTTAGTTGGGTTGGCTAAAAAATCCTCATCTTGTAACTTTGTAATTCTTCTAGCTTCTTGCTAGTTTTTTAATAAAGTGCTGTTAAAAAAAACTAGAAGGGGGGTTGAATAGTTTACAAGTTAATTAGCTTTTTAAAATTTTACTTCTAAAATTGTTAGATTCGAGTATATGTTCAACCAACAAAAAATATGAATCAACAATGTAACTATTTACTAGCAATAGCTAATAAAACAATAAGTAAAAATCATAATATAAAGAGATAAGAGAATGAACAATCAAATCAAGACACCAAGATTTATAGTCGCTCAGCTACGAAGCTCTTCTTCACCCTACTCCACTCTCCGAGTATCCCATTCGAGATTTCACTATGTCAAAAAGCTCCCTTTAGGCGGAGAAAATCTTTTACACGTCGCTTATGTTGTTTTTCGACACTAAGCTAAATGTCAAGTCCTAATCTTAGCTAGAGTCAATCTACCACTTCACAAGTAATACACAATCACAAGATCTACACTATCGGATTTATACACTATCCGATTTACACAATCACACAAGATAATCAAGATAGAGATTTATTTCTTAGAAGAAGGAATGAGAGATCACTATACTACAATAATTCGTTTCTTAACGAATATGAATGTTCTTCTCTTGCACTTGATAGAGAGGAGAAGAGAGATGAGAAAGAAGAGATTGAATCACTTGAAACAAGATCAAACAATGTTAGTGATCAAGAGATTTAGTGAGAGAAAGAATGATTTTAGAGAGAGAAAGAATACTAAAAAAATTCGTGAAAAGTGGTCAGTTTTTCAACTGGGAATAGTCCAATATTTATAGGCAGAAAAACCCAACGGTCACTGCTGGCGGTCCCGGCGGTCCCAGATATATCTGGAGGCCGCCATAGACTGACGCTCTCATTTTTGTCTTTTAGTAGGGAAAGTTAAATCTGGTGTGGAAGCTTCTATTTTGGGGGAAAAACCAGATTTGAATTTTTATATTTAAATAAAATATTTCTTTTATTTAAAAAGTATTTTGTATACATTTATTTTTTTTAAATACTTTTGTGGAAATGTGATGGTTAAGAAAAAATATTTTCTTGATCACTTAGACATGTTTAATGATTTGTTTATACATACCTTAAGTGATTTACATTAGAAATGGAAATTATCGATTAATAATTTGTAAACGTTTATTTTTATGATAAACATTTTTACATTTTGTTATCTTTAAAACTTCGAGAAGTCAAAAAATATAAATAACGTTTTTAGACACCCTTTGTAAGGAAATTTACATGTATATCCTTCTCAAAAGTTGATATTACATAAATATCCTTCTTAATTTTTTTAATTACATCAACGTCCTTACCAAAAAAAATTAATTACATCAATATCTTTCTCACACTTTTAAGAAGGATATATATGTCCAAAAATCAATTAAATCATAATTATATTGATTTTAGATTATGAAACTATTATTTATCTCTTATATTGATCATGATCATATTATTCATATATACTTTTTGGCCTCGAACGACAAAAAAACGTGTTGATATAATTATAAAAATTTGGATATAAATATGAAAAAAATATTGCTCATTTATATTTATTTGTTCATATGCATATTTAGCCTCGATTGATGAGAAAACATGTTGATTTTTTGTTGTATATGAGAATTTAAAATTTTGGGAAGAATATTGATGTAATTTCAAAAGTATGAAAAGGATATTGATGTAATTATAAAAGTTTGCGAAGGTTATTGATGTAATTATAAAAGTTTATGAAGGATAATGACGTAATTAAAAAATTAAGAAGGATATTGATGTAATATTGAACTTTTGTAAGGATATAAATGTAAATGACCCATTTAAGAATGTGTTTTACATCTAAATAGCATTACTCATCTTGAAAAACAAAATTGGCACAAGGCTTATGAGGACTTATTGAGGCTTGAACTTTTAAAATAAGCCACCTTATTAAATAAGAGTCTCATTTGTCACACAGACCTATAGATGCCTTTAAAAGCCACAAGCCCACAGAAAAAGGCTTATAAGAGCTTATACCTGGTCAAATTACTTAAATATCTTTTAAAATATAATGGATTATCACGAAAAGCTGAAAATATATGTGGATTTGATTTGATGTAATTTTATGAGATTTTACATTAATAACATTTAGTTCCAACTAAATCGGCAAACAACTTTATAAAAATATAAGCTTTTACTTTCGGCTTATAATATAAATTTCAGCCTCAGCTTGCCCTTAAAGGGTGTTTGATTTCGACTTATATGTGAGCTTATAAGCTTATTTGATTTCAGCTTATATAACATAAGCTCTAATTTTCCGGCTTATTTTAAGACTTGTAAGTTTATATTAAGTTTTGTATAAACTCACAAGGCTTATTTCATAAGCATAAGCCCACAAACACACCCTTAATTGGGCCATTGGGCTTATTGAGATCCCCATAAAACCCCTTAAAATCGATCTTCTCTTCTTCATTCATTCAAACACACACACACAAAAGTTGAAAAAAAAAAACAATGGCAGAAACAACAGGACAACAAACAATGGCAACATCAAGCAGTGGGTTAACCTTCAAACTCCACCCACTGGTCATCGTCAACATCTCCGACCACCACACACGTGTCAAAGCCCAATCCCAACCCCCACCTCACACGTGCCACCAAGATACCAACAACAACAACTCATCCTCATCTTCATCTTCTACTACTGGTCTTGCTAATAATAGGGTTTTTGGGTGTGTTATTGGTGTCCAACGTGGCCGTACTGTTGAGATCTTTAACAGCTTTGAGTTGCTTTATGACCCTGTTACGAACTCGCTCGATCGGGCTTTTCTCGAAAACAAACAAGAACTATGTAATATTGCTTAATTTTAGGGCTTATTACGCTAATGTTTGATTTGGGTTTAGGGTTTTTAATATGTGATTATGTTATGTTTATGTGTTTTGAATGCGTGTTAATGTTACTTTGTGATTAGTTGTTACGAGTCGAATTCTAGGGTGTATACTTAGGGGGTGTTTGTTTCGGCTTATATGAGCCCCAATTTTCCGGCTTATTTTGAGACTTGTGGGCTTATACAAGTTTATTACGATATGATTAACTTATATAAGCCCATAAGTTTCAGTATAAGCTAGAAAATTGGGGCTTATGTTATATAAACCAAAATTAAATAAGCTCATAAGCCCAAATATAAGCCGAAACAAACACCCCCTTAATGTTGTTTGCATTGAATTTAATTCTAGGGTTTTCAGTTACCAATTGCGTGTTAGGGTTTATGTGATGAGTTGTTTTGTAAACAATCCAATTCTAGGGTTATATTAAGCATTCTAGTCGTCAAGCGTTAGGGTTTATATAAACTATCGGTTCAAATTAAGCTAGCATTTGATTATGTTAATATTAGGGATTATGATAGGGCTTTCAATTCATATTAAGTTAATAATTAATTAGTGAATTTATGCACTTAGTTACTTTGTAGTAAATGTATATTTAGCTAGCACTTGGGTATATTATTGCTAGGGTTAAAAATTAACAATCAAATTCAATGGTTTTCGGCTTCAACTCGGGCTTAGGTTTGTTTAGGCTCTGCTGGTTTCGAGCTTCTACAGAGTCGATCCTCACTAGCAGCATGGCTTGTTTACACCCATAGTTTTGCATCTAAATTAAGCTAACTTGTGATGTTGGGGTTTATATATACATAAGCAACTTTAAAGGTGGTGTTTATGAAATTTGATTGTGTTAAGTTTCTGTAAGGTAGTCGATTATGAGGTTTTGTATTCATATTAAGGTGGTGTTGGGTTTGGCTTGTTTTAGGTGATTATTAGCTTATTATAATTTGTTGAGCACTTTAAAGGTGTTTGGGTTAAAGCTTATTTGGAAAGGCTTATGTTTTTTGTTTCTTATTTTGCGTAGAAGTGACCTAATACGCATTATCCCTTTGAATGGGGCTTTTTGTAAATACATAAGCTTTTAAGAATAAGTTACCCAAGCACCTCCCGAAAGCATAAGCTAACATGTCCTAAACTAGTACTCATTATGTTATTGTTAGGATTTTTGTTTTTTTATATAAGGTGATTGCTGTTACTTAACATAGGGGTTTTGAATGTGGAACAGATAAGAAAGTGTTTCCCAATTTCTACATTCTTGGATGGTACTCGACTGGAGCTGATGCAGAAGAGTCAGATATGCAAATCCACAAAGCTGTAAGTATTTTTTGTTAATGGCTAAACTTCGTGGTGTGTGAAAAATAACATAAAATCTTGAGGCATTTGAGCTTTTGAACATGTTCTTGTTATATGTATTTATCTGTGATACGTCATGGAAAATAGCTTTTGGTACTTGTGTACTGCATTAATATGTCTCTTATGTATTCGGCATTGGGGTTTTTTGTTGGTTAAACTAGTATCTGGTTTGTCAAATTGGCTAACGATCATTGTTATTTGTAACAGTTGATGGATATCAATGAAAGCCCTGTGTATCTTCTGTTGAATCCACTGATCAATCATGCACAAAAGGATCTCCCGGTAACTATCTATGAAAGTGGTATGTTTCCTAACATTTTATTTCTCTAATGCGTTATGTTTGATTATACTTTGATTCTGTTATGCTAATACTCTTGGTTTTTATCGTCGCAATAACAAGTTTATAGACCATGTATATGAAATATGTTATGTAATAACAAGTTTTATTCTGTTTGTATCTAGTCTGTGCTCTGCGATTATTTCTGTCATATGGTTCCTCTTAAAGGTTACAGAGGGTGGTAGTCTACTATATGATATGTATTCTAGGCAGTAGACTAATATCTTTGGACTTGGCCGGTCATCTTGAACTATGATACTTATAATGACATGTGAAGCAAGATGGCCAAGTTTTATATTTAGTTGGTTGATAAGCTCACACGCCTAAGCAGTTTTAAGAACAGATTAGCTGTATTAGGCACATCTTAGGCATGAAAAAAGTTGAACGCATTGAGGATTCAGCTAGAATACGTCGTGGATTCAGCTAATATGTCTATCACATGTCTAACGTTTGACTGAAACTTTTAGACCAAATTACTCTACGTCTAACATTTGATGGAAACTTATAGACCCAATTGCAATATGTCTAGCCACAATATGTCACATGCAATCAACTTTATGTAGAGATCAAGTGTCAGTATGTCATTCATACTTATCTGTATAGTGGTATGACTATGCTTTGCTTTGCCTGTAGGGTGGTTATTAGTATGTGGATCATCAGGGTAATTTCATGTGGTACATCTATGAATGCATATTATCTTGAATAATCGAGTGCTGTAGATGTTTAAGGATAAAAACTTTGTAGGTTATATGAAGTGTACGTATGTCTAATATGCCAGAGGAAAGAGAAAATTCTGGACAGCCTTTTTTCCCCCCAAGATTTCATATTTGGCCAATGATTTCAGAATTGAAATGTTTTTTATGTTTTATTGCTAATGCAACAGGGTAATAAAGACACCCAAAAGTAACACATCATTTACATTTTCATGATGCTTTTTAAACTTGCGTTATTGATTATCAAGGAATCTAGGAGCAATGATTAAACATCTATATGATTAAAGTATGAACTAACTAGTATAGTATTATGATCTTGAGGTTCATGTTGACTGTTGCAAAATATCTCTGTATTCTTTTGAGAGGAGAAGCTGATTTTGTTATAGATAATCCTTATAGCATGAAGCTGCATCCTGTAGGCTTACTGGTCTAGTCTAAGCACAATTAGTAACAAGTTCAAATAAGGTATTGGCAACTTTTTAAGGTTCTCAGTGACGGCTTGTTATGGTTTAGAGTGAAAAAGAAAAGGAGAGTCACGAAAGAAGTGTTTATAGGAGAAATAAAAATAAAGGTTTTTGAGTATACGTAACAGTAAACTGTACCATATGTAACTTGTATGCAGATTAGGCAAATTGTTAACAAATGAGGATTTTACTGCAAATTAGTACGGCGAGGGAAAGGTTGGTTGAAAGGACACAAATAGTTTTTGGATTATTGAACGAATACAATGCTAAGTTTCAGTTTTGTATATTGCATATACGGAATCAAAGTAGTAGAGTATTTAAGCCTTTGCAGCTTTGCTAGTTAGATTGATAAAGAACAGATGAATGGCATAAAATATTTCTGCTGTAATCAAGTCTCTAGAAGGACTATTTGCACCAAAAAAAGCATCTAGAAGAAATGAGACATTTGAAGCAACATATATAACTATTTGTTTAGTGCTGCTCCACCATTCAACCCATCTAACATCTTTTCCACCATCAACATCTAGATCTTCCCGCTAACTTGCATTCCTTGGTACCATCCAACCCATACTAGTCGTCTCCACATCCTGTCAAGTCTGACCTTACCATTGTCTTGTTTGCTTGCAATCTATCTTCCGGGAATTATTAGTCGCCAGACTTCTGCTTTAGAACCACTGTGGCTTCCATTTCAGCTTCTTTTTGGTAGCTGCTATCAAATTGACTTCCTAGGTATTGACCCTGCTGGTGATTGGTGTGCCGATCGTAACCTTTTTTGTACAGTATAATTATAATTATAATAACTTTCTGATAAAGCGATAACTGCTTAATCAAATATTATTTTAGTTATAATTGTATGAGCTTAGCAATAAAAATGATATTGTTCTTTTGGCTTATCCGGTTATCTCTTATAAAACGGCCAGCTGCTCTGCCCATGTCATGAGTAATGTCATATTCATGTAATAGACCTAGGACGTGTATGTTGATCTGTAATGCCACTCCCTTCTTGGTGGAGCCTATTAGCTTGCAATGCATTTAATTTTTGAATCTCAGTATACTGGATGTCTACCATGTTATGAGCAAAGCTTATGTATATCTTTCTAGTGCTTCCGCTGACTTTTTTTTCCTCTGATCTGGGATAACCATGACGACTCAAGAAATGCACGTCATTGAAGGGATTCCACAGCTCATTTTTGTATGCTCAAGCTACACTATAGAGGTATGCCTGAATGCTTCTTGTTTTATTTTTTTGGTGATTATAACCTGAATCAGTGGTTTTCATATATATTGTTCTTTTTTGCATCAGACAGTGGAAGCTGAAAGGATATCTGTTGACCATGTTGCACATCTTAAACCATCTGATGGAGGTTCAGCTGCTACCCAATGTGAGTCTTGCAGTTCTTCTAGTCATGATTGGAATATGTGATTTGCATTTTCAGTTTCTGCTTAAGCAGTGTGAACACTTATGATATTCTTATCTTTTTTCTGTAGTGGCTGCTCACTTGACAGGAATACATAGTGCCATCAAGATGCTCAACAGCAGAATTCGAGTGCTCCATCACTATCTGAATGCTATGCAAAAAGGTAGGTTTGCTGTTTTAAATCATAAATTCATGTACAAAATGGGGCATAGTGAGATTCATAAAGACTAAAAGGTGGCAAGATTGTCGGGTTGGGCAGGTTGGGTAAGGGGTTGAAACAGGCTTGGGCCAGGTTGGCCCACAAACACTTTATTTTGTTAATTTTAAAATCACCAACAGTATTGGTACAATAATAGACCGAATCTAATGGATAAAACGATTAATTAGGTGTATGCAATAAAGTTACACTTTTGACAACTTTTTGATTTTTCCCATTTCTCTCTTTCTTGATAAAGCAACAATCCGAATCGATCCATCGATAAGTTAATGGCTCTTTTTATGAAAGTCTAAAGTATAGTATGAAGTTGGTATTTCATCCACCTCTTATGTAGTTTGGAAATTCTCTCTTTGTGAACGCTAGTGCCATTCCTTAGTCTTAAAAATACACGTTCTGGAAAAAAAAAATGATTTTATTCCAAATGCAGGTGAAATTCCTGTGGAGAATTCTTTGCTAAGACAGGTGTCCAGTCTCTTGAGGAGATTACCAGCCATTGAGTCAGAGAAATTTAAAGATGACTTCTTAATGGTAAGAACCTTCATAAGATCTATTTCACTGTATGACTCGCACAAGATTGTTAGGTTACTGCTCTCTGAAACTTGTAATATATTTGTTCTAATAAGTGTCATCTTTGCGTTGTTTTGCAGGAATACAATGACACACTATTGATTAGTTATCTGGCTATGTTCACCGATTGTTCAAGGTATGCTTGTCCGAGCTTTATGCGCATATAGTTCTGTTTGTCTCTCTTCCATTTAGGATCAGCATGATGAGATGTGTAGCTTTAGTTTACTGACACCACGTGTAACTTATCTTGCAGCACAATGAACGATCTAGTTGACAAAATCAACGTGGCATATGAGAGGGTTAGTCGGAGGGGAGGACGAACCGCCTTCATCTAAAATCACTCAGATTAAGGCCTGCACCGAATGGCATTGAATTTTTGTTTCTTTGAGTACAGTAAATTAAGTCAAGATGATGAATTATAGATCTGTGAAACGCCTGCCATTGTAGTTTAGGTATGAACCTGTTCTGTATTTTGGGTGGTGTGACGGTCATTAGAAGTAATGCAAGTTTAAATCTTGGATCAGTATCTTGACGACGTCTTTTGCATGAATGCCTTTGTTTCTTGTGTTATTCTGAAGTTTTTGGCGGAAATCTGGATGCAAAATAGCGTTAATCAAAATGAACTTATGCCATATCTGTTTGTGCCGCGTTAGAACATCCTAAGCCACAAATATGTTTTGTACATCTAAACTGAAAATAAGTTGTGGTCCTTGTAAGCTGAATCTTTCCAAACCTGAGTATATGAAGATTTCATTATAAAAAATACGAAAACTTGATAATGACTTGGAACGTGAAACACGCGTGGCTTCAGATTTAAATACATCGGTCCCCCATCTATTATTGACGAGAATTTACTGCTCATAATACCAGCAACCGGCATGTCTTAGTGAACCCTAAAACCATTGACGAAACTAGGGTGAGGCCAAAAAAATATTTGTAGCCTTGTTTAATTTTTCATAAATGCACGTAGTGAGTTTGTGTTCCGGTTTCGTCCTTGCTTTAGAGAACGGGTTACCATTTCTAATCTAGTTAGGTATAATCATTTCATAAAATAGCAAGATTTTTCTCTTATTAATCATGTCCAGAATTTCTACAAGATTGCAATGATGATGATTTCAGATCGTTTTCTGTCTTATAATATTTACCTACTTTTACCCAAATTAAAAAAAAAAAAAAAAGTTAATGGTACATTTAACATTTTAACTTAGAAAAAAAAAGTGGCCCAACAAGACCTACTTTTCGTACATTTTCGGTCATTACTATATATCTTAATTATCAACGTCAGCGACAACTCAACTTTCTTTATCTCATACTACACACAGACTATAAACTGCAATGTGGTCATTAGCGACTGTAACTTTTTTTTTAAATTAAAAATAAAACTTTTATTTATAAGTTAAAGACGTTTACATAAATAATTAAAAACATAAGAGTACAAATTAAAATACGAAAATTAAAAAACGTTACACAAAAAGAAAAACACAATTTACATCTCTTATCTAAATAATAAAACACATATCTACATGAGACTACTAGCGGGACGAAGCCCAATGCTCCTAGTATGTTCAGTATGCTTGGTTAATGGCATTGGCTTTGTAAAAGGACTAGCTACGTTGTCATATGTGTGAACTTTGATTCGGTTAATTTCATCCAATTCGACAGCCTCTCGAATATAGTGATATTTTCTTTGATAATGCCTGGCACCTTTCAAGATTCCAGGTTCGCTGGCGATGGTTATGGTTACTAAAGTTCAATACCACATCAATGTCCTTGTCACTTTTATAATTACATCAATATCATTTTCAAACTTTTGTAATTGCATCAATATTCTTCCCAGAGTTTTAAATTCTCATGTATATCCAAAAATCAACATGTTCTTTTATCACTCACGGTCAAATAATATATATGAATAATATATTCTTTCATATCTATACCCTAACTTTGTAATTACATGATCATGTTCTTTTATCACTCAATGCAAAAATATATATATGAACAATATAATAATGATTAATATAAGAGATAATTAAAAGTTTTAGAATTAAAATCAATATATTTATATGATTTATGAATATATATGAAAATTTAAAAATTTGAGAAGGATGTTAATGTAATTACAAAAGTTTGGGAAGGAAGATGATGTGATTATAAAAATGAGAAAAATATCTATGTAATATTGAACTATAAGAAACATATACATATAATCCTTCTTATAATGAATCTATCATTTTACCAAATTTTATATTTCATACTTTTAACTTATAAATATTTTTTGTTTCGCACTTTTGATTTTGTAGTTTTATAATAAAAAATATAAAAAGAGAGAGATGCCAAAATCCATTTAGAAGGGACATAAAACGACGATTCATCATCATATTCGTTCATCATTCGAGGCTAAAAAGTATATATGAAAAACATAATTACGAAATAGATTTTGGATATTATCTATACTATATTATAAAACATTTAGGACATTTTATTTTTAAAAAGTCTTAAAAATTCAGACTTTTAAACTTACCTGTTATGAAAATATAAGAATATGCAATCTTGACTATCCGTCTCATTTAGAAAACCATATGTGACACTTCTTAATTAAAAAACCACTTTTATTTTTAAATTAAATATCTTTTTATCTATTTATTTTTTTATGATTTAATTTCACTATAATTTCTAAAATTTTGTGCTCTTTAATTCAACATTCATTTTCATATATTTTAATAATTTTTTGTTTTTTTCATTTTTAAAACCATCGAAACCGCTGCTTTGCGGGATACCGATGTATAACAAACGTTTCAACTTTCAAGCAACTTGTAATTATAATGACAGTTACTGTTCACATAGAAGGACAGGACAATGTATATGAGTTGTTGCAACAATTTTATAATTACACATAAATGGAAATCATTAAGCTTGTGATAAAACAAATACAACTTAGAAGATATGACATATCTTCTATACTATCTATAATGGAAAAATCAACAAACTTTGAAAGTGAAAACATTAAATAATCTATTTATGAAAACTATAATCAATGTTTTAGAAATCGGGTCTTTAATCAATCCGGTCGAGTCATCGGGTTACCGAGTCAACCGGTTCGACCAGCGGGTCAACCCGGTTTTCATTGGGTCAAACCGGGTTTTGAAAATATAAAAACTGGTTTAATTTGACCCGTTTTCAAAACATTATGTTTAATCCCCAAATCCTCAAACTGTTATTATTTTTCGTTTATAACTCATAAACCTTTTTTTATTACTACAATTATCTGCCGTTATAAAATTTCGTTACTATGCACAAATACTCGCCTAGTTAAATGATAAAAATAAAGATTATGGCTATACCAGATTAATAACATCTTGTTTCGATAGCCTTTAATTATTCTTTGTGTCAAAGCTGAATAGATTCTAATAGTTTGAGTCATTCTTAAATATTGACTCAAACAATACATTTTTCAAAACCTTTAATTATTCTTTGTGTCAAAGTTGAATATTTTCTAATAGTTTGAAGTCATTTTTTAAATATTGACTCTAAAAATAGTACACAAATATGAAAAAAGAAATTACATATTGAAAAATAAATTCTAGTAATTATATAACTTATATTAAACGACAGTGCATAGTAACACACTTTTAGAATAAAATAATCTCTCATGCACGCATTTTGAGGAAAAACTTTTTTTATATATATTTTCAAAACGCACATTGAACTTTAACATATTTACGACTTTTTTATATAACAAACTTTATTTATTAAATATGAAGCGCATATCTACCGATTCATTCGGGAAAAAAAATGTCATTGAAAAGATCGCCGAATTGCGAACAAAACGAGCCCAATATTGCACTGCTTCTGACATGTGTATGATTTTATAAAAAATGTTGAAGTTTAATATATATTTAAAAAACCGATTTTCAAAACGCACCCTGAAGTTTAACCTATTTACATTTTTCTTTCATATTTTTTAAAACTCAATTTTCAAAACGCACCCTCAACTTTCACCTACTTACGACTTTTCAATAAAATAAACTTTATTCGTCAATTACGGAGCGCATATCTATAGATTCATTCGGAAAAAAAAATTCGTTGAAAAGATCGTCGAATTGCGAACAAAACGAGCCCAATATTGCAATAGTTCTGACATGCGTACGATTTTATAAAAAATGTTAAAGTTTAATATATATTTTAAAATGTTTACGGAAATAGTCTTTAGGGTTATTGGTTCGTTGCAAGGTGGGTCACAATCGCTGAAAAATAGTACTTGGCGTTATCGGTCCACTGCAAAAATAGTCTCACGCGCTTCGCGGCAGCGCGCGGGTGACAAACCTCGTTATAACTATATTAAAACCCATAAACTGTTCATATGAACAGTAGAATAATATTAAAAAAATTAAAAGCTCACGACTTACAATAATTTTTTTACAAAACGCACCCTCAAGTTTGCTAAAAGTTACAAAAGTGATCTTCAACTTTTACCTATTTACGACTTTTTTATATAACAAACTTTAATTATCAAATATGTAATGCATATCTATCGATTCATTAGGAAAAAATGGCACTGAAAAGAACGTCGAATCGCAAACAAAATGAGCCAAATATTGCAATGCTTCTGACATGCAAACGGTTTTATAAAAAATACTGAAGTTTAATATATATATTATAAAATTATTTGCAAAAATTGTCTTTGAGGTTATTGGTTCATTGCAAGGTGAGTCATAACGATCGAAAAATAGTAATTGGCGTTATCGATCCGTTGCGAAAGTAGTCCCGCACGATTTACGGCAGCGACCCGGTTATGAACCTCGTTCATTTATAGAAGAAAAAATGTGAGGATTAATTAATACTTTCAATCAAAACCTAATTCATCTCCTTTTTTTAAAATTTCATATTTTAAATCGTAAATCGTTAACCTTCATAAAATACACTATCGTGACGAACCTTTAATTATCTTTCAATAAAAAGGTATTTTCATATATTTTCGAAAAACTATTTTTGGTTTTTTTTCTAAATACAGTATTTTGTCTGATATGTCATGTGATATAACACTAATCATTAAGTTCGAACACTCAACATGCTGTCGTAAAATGGGCATAAACATTTACGTAAAACTCCAAATGATTCATCGTTTTCTGGAACTGAAAAATACAAATCCTTAGCTTTTCAACCATATGTCACACATATTTTTGAAACTTTCAAATCAATACAATTTATTCATAAAAGTTAAAGAAAGAGAAGTTTTTTTTAAGTCAAACTCGCTTGATGTATCACATGAGATATAACACAAATCCGTGAGTTCGAACACTCAACATGCTTTCGTAAACTAAACATAAGTATATGTTTAGAACTTCAAAAGAGTCGTCATTTTTTCTTCGGAAATTACACATCCTTAGCTTTCCAACTTATATTACACATAATATATTTGAACCTTTAAATTAATATGATTTATTCATAGAATTTGGTGATGCTAATATATTTGAACCTCTAATAGGAAAAAGAGAAGTGATATACACACCACAATAAGTGATATGCACACCACAAAATCACACATGTAATGCATATTGTACATCAGTAACAACACATACATACATGTTTGTGGTTTGTACATCACTTATTATGGCGTGCATATCACCTCTATATAAAAAACAAGTGACATTCAATCTCGTTTGATATATCAAACACTAAGCATGATTGATGTTTGATATAACATCAATATGTAAGTTCAAACACTAAACATGTTGTTTTAAAGTATACATAAGTATATGCATACAACTAAATCCGTTTTTTGCAACAAAAAATAATAGTTATGTCCATTTTACAACAATATGTTATACCTTCGGATCTACAAATTAGTTTATGTGATTTATAGTTGGAAAACTAAAAAGTTGTATTTTTAAATGCAAAAAACGTTATATCATTTAGAGTTCTTCACATATTACAATATATTTTAGGGTGGTACTATTAGTACTCTCTATGTCTAATCTATCACCAGTACCTCCCCTAGCATCCGGTTTATTGACATGACAAGACAATTTTTGATTTTTTTTGTTTCATATCTTTTGGATTTTATAAATTCTAGACTTATCAAACTTTATAGTTTCGGTTTCACACTTTTTTTCAACAGTTTTTTTCAGCAGTTTTACCCACTTTATTAACAGGACAAGACAATGTTTTGTTCTGTATATTTTGCTTTTAACTACTTTTGATTTATCAAACTTTATTTTTACTGTTCCCTTTTTTTATTTCACAAATAACCAATTGACACAGTACGTGTTGGTACAAGATAAGTATTTTAGTTACGTTAGTAGTCTTTATTGAATTAGGATTATATTTATTTTTTATTAGGTTAATTTTTTTTTTTTGAACGGCAAATATTTATTAAACTAGCAAGAAGCTAGAACACAACTTACATCAAAATCAAATGAGGGTTTTTAAGCCACTCGTCCTAAGAAAACGACCTATTACATCTATTTTTACACCATAGAAATGAAAGAGACACGATATCATCAAAAATCACTGATCTATTTGACGACGAAGAGCTGAATATTATACGGTTCCTCAACCCCCAAATGGACCACCATGAAACAAAAAACACACCTTCCAAAACACAATTGAGACCAGCAGGAAGCTTAGGGGACTCGATCCAGACGACCATCGGAGAAAGAAAGCCACGGTTGCCAAATCTAAATCCACCACTACTAAATCCGCAAGAACTGCCTGAGCCAAAGGAACACGTACAGAACATGATGAACATCTTCCACACTTGAACGACACATTGGACAGGAGGAAGATTCCAAAGTAACGCCTCTATTAATCAAATTAACTCTAGTGGGTAAACAGTCACGTCTAGCTCTCCAAGCAAAAATGTTGACCTTATTGGGCACATACCGAACCCAACTCGTAGACTCCGTATGCGAAGGGAGAAAGATCTCATCAATACTAATCCTCGGTCTTTATATCGAAATTACCATCATCTTGACATGTCACACCCAACGATCATGTAACGAAGAACAAACAACCGAATCCAATACCAAAGCTAACTCGGCAAACTGTTGCTCCTCAGCACCTCCTCTAACAGGTCTACGCAACGACTCACCTAACGATACACCCATCACCTCAGCCACTGTAATGTTCGGATTCGAAACAAGAGAAAACACACGAGGGTAGATATCCCGAAACACTTTATCGCCCTTCCAAATATCTAACCAAAACCGAGTTGTATTACCATCTCCTATTCGTTTAGAGCAAAAAGAAAGGAAATCAAAACCTTTATCCTTGAGCACTCTAACTTCTTTCAGAATAGAGCTCCAAACCGACGTCTTAAGAGACGAGTGCCTATCAATCGAAACCCCATACAACGCTTGAATAACACGAAACCAAAGAGAACCATCTTGAGACACGAACCTCCATACCCATTTAAGAATAAGCGCACGATTAAGAGCAAGGAAACTCGAGACCCCTAAACCCCCTTTCTTCTTAGAAGCTAACACTTTGTCCCACGCAACCCAGAAACTTGTTTATCACAAAACTCCACCCCTTTTAAAAACAAATATACGAATAGATTCCATCACCTTTAACACACCTTTAGGAACCTTATAAATGGACATCGTATAAAGAGGAGCAGCACCAAGAACCGACTTAAGAAGAGTAAGTCTACCACCAATTGATAACGTTTTCGCCTTCCACTTGGAAAGACGCGACCTCAACTTAAGAACGACATCATCCCATGCCTTAAGTCGAGACATATTCTCTCCCACTCTGACTCCGAGATATCTAAAATTATGCTCCATAACAGAACACCCCATAGACGCCGCCACCGCTTCAACAGTGGACCTTGGAACCCCCACCCCCAAAAGTTGACTCTTATGAATATTAATTTGGAGCCCCGACGCAAGAAAGAAACACTTAAGGATGTTAATAATCCCCTTTACATTCAGATCAGACCACTCTCCAATAAATAACGCATCATCCGCATAAAACAAATGAGAAATAGAAAGAGAATTATGTAAACGAATACCTTTAAACATCCCATTACTCACGGCGTTGGTAACAACAAGATGAAGCGATTCCATCACAAGAATAAAAAGATAAGGCGAGAGAGGATCACCTTGTTTGAGACCACAAAAAAACTGGAACTCATCAGAAGGACTCCCATTCACTAAAACAGAAGCCTTAGCAAAACAAAATGTACCACGGATCCATTTGCACCATGTCGCCCCAAACCCAAACGCCTCAAGAACATCAAGTAAATAATCCCATCGGACTGAATCATACGTCTTAGCAAAATCAACTTTAAAAATCATAGCCTTCTTATACTTCTTTTTGCACCAATGAAGAATTTCATTAAGAATAAACGGGCCGTCCAGAATCTGTCTCCCGGCTAAAAAAGCTGATTGAGTATCTGACACTATTCCCGAAATTACAAAAGCCAACCGGTTCGCCATAATCTTCGATACCACTTTATACACACTCCCAATTAGACTAATAGGACGAAAATCATTAACAAATTTAGCGTCCACAACCTTTGGGATTAAGGCGATAAAAGAAGAGTTACAACCCTTAGAAAACGTCCCATTTAATAATTATCTTTTAATTGGGTCAAGATTATATTTGCCTTATTAGAGTCCTAATAGGCTTAGTATTAGTTTCTTATCAATAGGGTTCTTGTTTAGTTTTTTGATGTTATGTTTGTTTGAATTGAATTAATGAAAAGAGTCTGAGAAGAGTTTTCTAAGTCTTGTGTTTTATCCTCGTCAGGTAAACGATATAACCCCCTTTGTTTGATAATTCTTTAAGCATTGACGTTCGGTAATACGTATATCTCAATTGCCTATATATATAGCATCTCGCTACATCACCAATCCCTATGTTTTACAAGCCAATAAAGGATCTTGGATCAAATCAATCAATAAGGGAATCGACTTTTTTATGCCTTTGCCTAATATAATGCACGAGTGTCATTAGGGTTTTTCTAAACTGTGCTTCTAGGAAGGGTCCACAGCCTGTGTGTCATCGTCTAAATAGTCAGCAGTTATTGAGTGATCTCTATATTATGCCCCTGTGACACAAGTTAGAAAAATGTCATACATAACAGAAGGAAGCAAGCAAGAAATTCAAAAGATATGAGTATCAACAAACGTGTTTTTGATAGTCAAACAACAAAAGACAGTTGTGTGTACTTGTGTTACATACGTTGTAAAGGACAGAAATGACATTACACAACAACCATGATCAAACTCACCAATAAAAACAGAAAAGAAAATAATGCAACAAGTAGGGCAGGTATAAAGGTTAGACACCTTTGTAGAGTTTCTAAACTATCATTCTCTCTCTCACACACACACACACCAACACACATTCACTGTGTGTGTCATGAATCAGTGGTAGTACTAGATTGCTTTTCCATGAAGAGATGCATCTCATGCTTTTTTCATAACAATTTCCTTTCTTTTTTCCTACCATATTAAACACAAGCTTCATACATATATCAAGAGGTTTGTTTCATATGCAATATATGTTTTTGTGAAAATATATTAAACTTTTATTTGTGCATGATTTTGTCATCTCTACACTATTGTTTTAAGGTCAATAAACTTGGCTTTATGATTTTGGATCTTGACTCTATTTTCTCCATAATAATCTCACAAACTCATATATGATAGATTTTGAATTGAATCTTTTATTGTTTATAGTTTATTTGTTCTTGGATGATGTTAATGTTAATGGGTTATAATTATCAAGATTTGATTAGTTCTTAAATGGCTATAGAAACTCTTCATACCCCACATAAAATAACACTTTTCAAGTTCAAATCTTTGCATTAAAAATAGTTATTTGATGCTTTAAGATCACATATAGATAGAGTCATAGAGTCTTGCCTACTACTTGTATAACCTTGGGTAATTTAAATCTATAATCTTTTTCATTGATCACATGTTTTGCAGGCTATATATTCATAATTGGCATGCTCCTAATAAGATAATTTTGATTGAACAGGATAATTGAGGTTCAGTGAGGTCTGTTTTAGACAGCTACCAAGACATAGCAGAAGAAAATAAGAAGTTGCTTTTTATAAGGTCAGGGCAACATCATATTCGCATTACGTGTATTGTCTTGCATTATAATCTCTGTCATTTTGAGGCATACCTATAGTCACGATTCCACTATAGATATGTGCTTATGATTGCTTGATAAGAATAAAATCACAACTTTGGTCAATTTTCCCCCTCCTTTTGTTTCGGCCACCCTTCGCCGGTTCCGTTATGTTAACCTAATATTTCTTCCATATAGATGTAGTTTTATGCTATAGCTTGCTTAAGTTTATGGATCTTGCTTCTTGTAGTGGGCATATGATATAGGGGTTCTTTTCGTTTTTGTGAAACTCTTGTCAATTATGATGATTAAGTATTAAACCATGAAAGATATTTATACTTTTATTGTGTAGTAAAGAATTTGTTTTTACTTTAAGAGGCAATTATATTGCATGTAAATGTTGGCAGTTTTCTTGTGAAAGTATATGTCGTTGGCTCGTTGCTTAAGTTATGATGTGAAGAATATTTTGCCATCTTTCGAGTAATTTGATTCACTGAGGAGTAATTCATTTGTTACCATATGCTGTGTAGAAAATCGTTTACCTACTGAATATTTTGGAGAAGACTTGGCTAACATAAAGTCAAATACTCAACACCGACAGTTAAGAAGTGCAAGCTGGTTAAGAAAATGAGTCGAGTATTGAACGGTTGAAGAGAGAATAGCTTCTAAAGTTTGTCCAGTTTGCAAGACTTTCTCATCCTCTAGAGGAACCACCTTAAACGCTCACCTTGGCCGGTGTCTATCCAAGGAGCAATAATGAGAGGGGCCGCAAATCCTATGATAAAAGCAGTTAAACATAGGATCAAATCTAAGAAAACGAGGTTAATGGTGGATATATATAAAACGGCTCCTTATTGTACTGTCGAAGAGCTTGACAAAAGAAATGGGACAAGCTGGGCTACTAATTCGAATTTTCCTGATCAAGAACTCGAGTTTCAAGCAGAAGACATAAAAGAGAAGTCTGCTTTCATTCATGAGGTTGCTGGAAATGAAGGTGATGTCTATATTGATACAAATGGCAAAAAAGTTCGAATCTTGTCAATGCCAAATCTCAGTACGTTAGATGATAGTGAAGGCCGTAAATTAAAGAAACGAAGAAAGGGTAGTAAATTAATCATGGAAAAGAAGAAAAATGGGCGGAAATTTTCGACACTTAGTCCTAACAAAAGAAAGGTCCGCAAAAAGGTTAGAATTCTCATTATCGTGATCTATTTATATGTTATTTAGTTCTTAAAAAGCATCCAACACTTTATAGAAATATGACGTTTAGATCCTTGATATACAGGAGACAAGGGGGGAAGAAGAGAATGTTGCCATTAAAGAAACTTGTAAAAAAGACGATGTCACCGTCACAAGGCCACCATCTGCTTGTTCTAATCAAACCAATCTTGCAAAGAAGAGGTTCCCGGTGTTGACAAAACCAAATGAAGGTCTCGGTTTGGAAGATAGTTGTGAGGATTCTTCGAGTATCAGGTCAAAAGAGTGCGAGTTCTCATCTATTAAAAAGGAACTGTTGTTAGAAAGACGAGAGCACAATGCAGGATCAAAATTAAATTTGAAAAGGAAGTTTTCAGCTCTTAAGAAATCTCGTGATCATTGCTTATCGATTGAAGAATCTGTCACGGAGCAGTCTAATGATTCTATAAAACAGAAATCAATAGTGGAAGAAGACGAGAAGAAAAAATCTGTTACACCCAACAGTTCAAGTGAGGATTCTTCTTCCGGAGGGCTTCAGATAACTTCAGAATCTAATAGAACTGATCAGGTCCCGTTTTTGTCCGATCAAGATGGTATTGAGGGAAGCTTTATGAGTTTGAGGAACTTGCTGTATAGTGAATACTACAAGTTTGACTCACACGATGAAAACATTGCAAACATCACAACTCGTCTTAACACTGAAGATTGCATGAATGATACTGATAATCAAAGAAGTTACATTGAGGATCTCGATCCAATACCGATTCCTGGGCCACCAGGTTCATTCCTGCCTCCTAGCCCTGGTGCAGATATGGTTTATGAAGAAGAACTTCAAGGCAATTCGTCATTGACCAACACAAGTAAGGTTCAATCAAGTGATCAAGACCACCGTCATGATGATCTCATGAACACAGACGTCATTTCTGATTCTCCTATGTCAAACGTCTCAAACCCCAGCTTTGCAAGTGATTTAAGGCCAGTTGGCGCAATCTTCACCGAAAAAGGCTCAGACCCATCTGATAAGATTGGCCAGCCTTGCTGTATGAACATGATCAAACCGCTTGCTGATGCATCAGTCAAGTTACCGGTTTACAAAGATTGCGAGTCTGCTATTAGCCCTACATCTGTCATCAGGCTGATGGGGAAAAACTTGACTGTGGTCAGGACAGATGATGATCCTCCTTGTTCGAGTCATCAGCAGCTCCATAACATTCCAAACTACGACCAAAGTTCTTTCTTATACGGTTACCTACAAAATTCTGATTTAAGGCTTGCAAACTGTCAAAGACTCAATAGTAACAACCATAATCCTCACCTATCAAAGGCCACCAAGGAGATAATCGTCATTGATGATCCATTTGAAAACGAAGCTCGTAATGATCACATATTTAAGGAACAGTCCATGCCCATGCAGCAAGAAGGCAGCGTTCAAACTTCGTCTGCATACTATCCTCGTGCCTTTTCGTGATCACGGACTCGAAAGAAGATGCATGGAGTTCTAAGTTTACAATCTTTACAAGGTTTTTGCTCCACTTTTGTTTCTTATTTGTTAGTACTACAAATTAAAGTTAGTGTGAGTTAACTATAATAAGACTTTGACTAGTCTTTGAATTTACATGAAGGAACCTCATCATCATATATCTTCAAGTTCTCTTACTTTTCTTCAAAGTTTCTTGCATAATTATATGCCAAATACAAATGCAAACATGCAAAGCATCTAAACCACGTGGATTACAATATTTTTATGTAAATAGAATAATGAGTAAATTACATAAATGGTTCTTATAGTTTGGCGAAAACAGCATCAATCATCCCTGATTGTTTAAAGTTGCATTCTTGATCCTTATCTTTACCAAGAATAACAACGATAGTCCTCCACTGTAACACGGATAGTACTTGTTGTTTGGCAAAAATTGCATTAACCGTCCCTGATATTTTAAGGTGAAGAACTATCAGTATTATTCTTTACAAAGAGAAGGACTAAAAATGCAACTTTAAACTATCAGGACAGTATATGAAATTTTCGTTGAACTATAAGGACCATTTATGTAATCTACTCTAGAATAATATATGATATTATGATAGAATGATCTTTTTGACTGGGGTACCATTGAGAGTTTGGTATATATAATAATAAGAATAATTTGTCCTTAAATAAATATAATACAACTACATGTGGTCCTTTTATTTGGTTGTTGGAAATTGTTGAACCATGTGAATTATATTAAATAATTTTGGTGATTTCTACCTTTACAATATTCTCCAGCCTCCCAAGATCTTTTTATATTTATTGAAAATTGTCAATCCCATTATGTTATTACAAATGGTTTGATTCAAAGAATGCTAAACTTTTGTTAACTTTTAAATAAGGGTGGAAACGAACCGAGCCGTTCGTGAAAAGCTCGGGATCGGATCAGTAAAAAGCTCAAACGAGCCGAGTTTAAATGAGCTCGAGCCTAAATAGGAGCTGATTTGATAATCGAGTCCGAGCCCGAGCTTTATATACACAGCTCAATTAGGCTCGCAAGTCTAAACGAGCTCAAAACAAATAAACGAGCTCAAACAAGTAAGCTTATGAAGTCAAGCTTTATTTTATATAAACGCATCACAAACTAGCCGAGCCCAAACCGAGCTCGAGCTTTATATTTCATACCACGAGCCAAGCTCGGTCTCGAACTTTCTAAAATATAAACGAGCCGAACTCAAGCTCTGACAAGCTCGAGCTCGACTCCACTCGTTTCCACCCTTGCCTTTAAACTTGGTCATTTATGGGTCATAATCATCCAAGCAAAGTAACAAACACTTGAAGCTTCTATTTTATTTATGATAATATAATTTCTAGTTGATATTGTCAAATTTTGTATTTAAATATAATTGACTTTTGCTAAGAGAAAAATGGACAACCAAAATAAGTTCATAGCAGCCTAAACATTTTTCTTTTTCAAAGACCATGTATTTTCTTGATAATTTTCAAAGTTAGTAATAAGAGGTTATCACATTGCACATTAGCCCTTTTTACATAATTTTAACTTAGAACAACCGTACTGTTTTATATAATTATAAAAGAAAAAGGCCAATGTTGTAACAAATTTTGGTCATAAAATAACAACGTACTTTTTAAATATCTCGTTTGGTACGTGTACAAAAAAAAGTTGTGTAAATTTAACGAACTTTTATAAGTGTTCTAATTTGCACATTTTGATGACGTGTCATATTATAAATGGTGCCACATGTCAGACTTTCAGGTACGTCATCAAAATGTGCACATCTGAACACTAATGAAATTGGAGTTCGTTACATTTACACAAGCTTTATTTATACACGTACCAAAACGAAACATTTGGAAAAGTATGTTTATATTTTTTTTACCAAAACCCAAAACAAAAACAGTGTTCAGCTTCAACTCTATAAACTTTCAAAAAACAATATAGCCCAATATATCAATGTATACAGTATGCTACTATACATTTTGTTTGGTCCAAGTATACTAATAACACTTTGAATGGATTTTTATATGATCCAAAATTTGCACTACTGTTGCTAGTGTTCATATGCATAGGCTCATTGGCTCATTGCTAAGGTTTTAAAAGTTGTACACATTGAAAATATATCTTAAATACAAGTTTCATCATACACCTTCACAATATTGAAAATCAAAAGTTCACATTAAGATTTTGTGACAACTGATCTGCTGATCAATGTACATAGATGATCATTATTTATACCTTGCTCCTTAATCTAACTAACTTAGACAATGTTTCTTGAGCATCTAAAGTTTGAGCATGGTTATGCCCAAGCATCACTGTCCTAATACTGATACATGTTCTGCATACCTCTTCGCCGTAATCAAAATAACCACCTGTTAACAGCAGTTTCGCTCTAGTCTCTAACAATGTCGCCTTTAACATCGTCACATCTTTCCATACGTACTCGTCGATCCCTTGGCCCATGTTCAAGTTTGCATTAGTCTGCTTTTTCTTCTTAAGCCAACATAAGGATCCACGCAATGACCAATCTTGTATCTGAGACACAAATGATGTCTCTACTTCTTCGAGCACGTTTGTGCAGACTTTTAAAAGCTCTAGGGCTGCGTTGCATATTGAGAACGTTGTGAATGCTTGGATGGCTAATGGCAGAGCGGTTTTCTTAATGAAGTTGACCATTTCGAGTGGTTTGAGTTGAACAAGTGGTGGTGTGGATTTGAATCCGAATACTAGGAAACAAGAAGCCCAAAGATGGTTTGAGTTCAAGATCGGGTTACCTATCTTTCTTATGGTTTGGATTGTTGCTTTGGCTGCGAGTAAACCACCTTTTCTTCTCACGAAAATTTGAGTTATGGGGTGAAACATTATGCCAAATCCGGGGTGTTTGTTGCTTGTTTTCGCGAGGCCTAGCTTAACAAGAACAAGAGCTGAATCTTCTTTGGTTCTCCATGACTGCCTTTTCATGAAACCCGAACAACAGAAAGAAGTTAACTTTGCACACTTTGCCCATTGCTTGAATTTGTTTGTGGAGGGACTCATCTTCGCCAGGTGGTTAGCGGCGGAAGCTAGTAAATTTGGTGAGACGGGCGATTGGGCAAACCAAACACCAACAAGCAGCATCCTTAAGGCAAGATGGTTTTTTGTTTCATCCAAGATCTTGACGCAAAAGATCAAAACTTTAAGAAGGAAATGATTATTTTCCCAAAAGGGTTCGTCACAATGAGATGAAGTCTCGTCTATAAGGATCTCGTTGATGGCTTGAAAGAGAGCAGATGGCAATATAGTAAGTTCAGACAACAAAGAACCAATGACCCATAACCCGAAACTTGACCTCCTTAACTTCTCATCAAATTTTTTCAAAGTTTCAATTTCTTGATTCAGGTATTCTTTCTTTCGTCTCCCTCTTATTAACACCATTGCATCTCGTAATGCTAATGGCTGAAGTTGCATTGGTTCAAAGTTCATTACTTTCGGGAGTCCAGTTGTTATAATCACATGGGTCAACCCTGTGTTTCTTGGTATCAAATCGTGTAAATCTTTACCATCCCACCATTCGTGTTCTGTTTCAAGATTATCGATGATTAGCAAATACGGCATATCACGAAACAAATGCCTTTTTACCCTCTTGAATGTTTCGGTTTCTTGCTCATCAAAGCTCCTGATCCTCCCTCTTTCTTTCTCGCCATCTGCACTTACATCTAACCCAAGATTTAAAGACAAATTTAGTATATTCTGTCTTAAATATTGACCTTCACCGCCTACCCAAATAACCATCTTGTATCTTTGCGAATATCTTTGAGCAAATTCAATCGCTAGCTCGGTTTTCCCCACTCCATGTTCGCCATTAATGCACACCACATTGCCTCCGAAGCTCTTGTATATTCCATTCTTTGTTTTCCTTGGTACAGGCGTTGGGCTTTCACTGTCTTGAACATCTTTACATCCAAAAAACGCGGTTTCAATTGCCTTAATCTCCTTTTCTCTACCAATAAAAAATGTATTCTTAGAAAACGGCATTTCATCAACATTTTCGATATCTTTATCAGCAACACTTTTCCTACCCAACTTTCCCCTTAAGATAAATGCCACTCTAGATACACAACATCTCCAGTTTCCCTCATTCGCTTCGAGCCTAAACTCATGTGATTTCATCAACCATTCCATCGCCTCTTTACACTCTTTACCATCCAAATTTCGATTCACGATATTTGTAACTTCATTCAGATTAGTATCAAAGAACACTGGTATCAAATTCTTCTTCTGACCAAAAAACCTTATTTCCTCACAAGTAAGATAGCTCAAAAGACTGTCTTTTGTAACCAACACAACCCCGAATGTGACGAATCAATTAACATCTATCCGCTTATTCATGACTCTGCGAATCCGCATACTTAGGACCTATCTGCAACAAAAACTAAGCAATGCCTTAACTTCAAGTCCCTGATCTGACCCATTTGCAGAACCTAGCCAAGTTTGGATTTTGACCATGATATCCTATGTAAACATCACAGCTCCTTAGCTTAGTATTCGAACTAGGCGAAACTGACCCTTTTGAGACCGGAAATGAGAATGATATTCGAGGCGCCATTAGACTATATGAAGTGGTGGGAATGTCATCTAAGTGGGACCCACATTGTGAAACTGGAGTTGAAGGCTGAGTAAAAGTGGAAGGTGTTGTGGTAGTAGTAGTAGTAGTGGTGGTGGTGGTTTGTGGTGGGGATGGATGGCTTGGATCATCATCTCCAGTGACTCTAGGAGATATGTAAGGAGACTGCAGGGCCGAAAAAAAAGCCGATGAAGCTGGTGAAATTGTTGGATCATGCACAACATTGTTACATGTCGAATTCGATATCTTAATAGTAAGATTCACATTAGCATCAACTGCTGAGATCCCACCATAAACCTCATTTGATAACCTTTGTGTTTCATGTTCTTGATCCATTTTCAAGACAAATATTCAAGAACACAAGTGGTCTACAATCTAGTATGACACAAAAACAAAAGACTTAAAAGATGTATAAAAGATCATACATGTGAAGAAGAATGCATCATTGTGGGGGCTTTTTGAGTCGAAGTACAACACACATGTTTTTAAGTAAGCAGCAAGAATTCTTAACTTCTTATTACACATGTATCTGCAAATATATCAGGTGCTCATAAAAGTTACAGCTCACAAGGTGAAGTAACAACTTTACCTTGATATGTGAATGTGATGTTAATATTTGCATCAGTTAAGATCTCACTCAAATGGGTATGTGGGGATAGATCCAAAAAGGGTGTTTGAGTATATAAAATATAGACTTAAATTGGCATCAAAAGAAGCTGCAGATTATGTAAAATGGTGTTACAATCCATGTAGTAAAATATTAATATCTTGTTTTGAGAACAGTCTTTTGTTTTATGTGTTGTTTACTTCACTTTTCAATGTGTATTTAAATTACCATGATCAATATATGTTCATTTTTTACATTGTAAGTGTCAAAATTAAGTAAAAATGACAGCATTAAAAGTTTGGGTTTCTTTTGTATTGAATTTCAAACAAGCTGTTTACCGCGCGTTGCGCGGGGCGTTAATTTTTCGCGCATTAGTTGGGGTTTAATTGTTTGTTCTTTTTTTTTTTATTTTATGCGGGTTTTATTTTTTCGGCTGTTTTCTTTAGGAGCTTATGTTTTAATTAGTCGTTTTTTTTTATATGGGCTTTATGTGTTAGGCCTCATGGCGCGGGTATTTTTTGATCTAAATAAGTCAGTACTTTTGTAATTTTCTTTTTTTATTTTGTGCCGAGTATTTTTTTTTTTTATATTGCGTATTTATAAAAAAAAAAGTGGCCATATTACTGAAGCATGACGTAAAAAACGACGTTTCGTATACTTTTTGCCCTGAACTAATTTTTATTTTTTTAATATTATTTTGTGCGGGGGTTTATTTTTGTTTGGTTTATGTTTAATAGTGTTTTTTTTTTTATATTAAGCAGTATTTTGTAATTTTATTTTTTTATTTGTGTCGAGTATTTTATTTTTTTGTATTGCGTATTTTAAAAAAAAATTTTGCCGGCCCAAACTGGAGCTATTGGGCTTCCGTACACTGTTCATATTATTAGCACGCCGTATGTAAAAAAAACGACGTCGTTTCACTTTTGTGCCGAAACATATTTTTTTTTTTTAAAATTATTTGGTGCGGGTTTTGTTTTTTTTATATGAGCTTATGTGTTGGGGCCTCTTGACCGCGGGTATTTTTTTGATATGATTAAATCAGTACTTTGTTAATTTTTTTTTTTTTTATTTTGTGTCTTCGAGTATTTTTTTTTGTATTGCGTATTTAAAAAAAGTGTGCCAGCCCTAACTGGGAGCCATTGGGCCGAAAACTTTGTTAGTATTATACTGTAGCAAGACGTAAAAAAAAGGACGTCGTCAGTACTTTTGTAATGTGTATGTATATAATGAGAGTATGTCCCGTTAAAAAAAAAATTTTCTTATTATTTTGCAAAAGTCAAGGGGAAGCTAGTTAGCCGGTTATTTTTTATTAAGTCTTTTTTTTCGGGCCGTCTTATGAACAGTAACCGAGCCAGTGGGTATGGTTCTGTTTCTATTTTACTGTTTTGTAGAAGACAATGTCAAAAACGACGTAGTAAATGAGCATTTTTTTTTTTCATATTATTTGTGCGGGTTTTTTTTTTCGGTATCATGTTTGATAGTTTCTTTTGTTTCTATATTAAATGCAAAAACAAACAATAAAAAAGATAAAAATAATCAATAAAAAAGAAATAATTTAAAATTAAAAATAAAAGATCAATCAAGAAAAATAAAATAAAAAAATAAAAAAAATTAAAAGAGATAAATATAAAATTCAAAAATAAACAATAAAAAAAACAATTAAAAAAAAAAAATAATTTTAATAAAAATAACAAATTAATGAAATTGAAAAAGAAAAAAATAAAAAATAAATATACAAAAAATTTTATAATTAAAAAAATTAAAGCAAGTAAAAGCTATAATAAAAAAAAAATAAAAAAAAAATTAAAACGAAAAAATAAAAAAATTAATAAAAAAAAATTATAATAAAACCAAAAAAGTATACAATTAGAATAAAAATACAATATTCAATACTTAAAATAATAATCAATTCAAAAAAAATTTAATCGCGCGTTTTTTTTTTTTTTTTTTTTTGGCCCAGGCCGATAGAATCCGTAAATAGATAACATGAGAGTAAGATCCCGTATTTTTTTTTTCTTATTTTTGGCCAAAGAAGGAGGAGCTGGGATTATAAAGTTTTTTTTTTTTTTTTTTCCGATGAACAGTATCCGAGCCCAGTGGGCCGGGTACTGTTCTAGCCGCAAAAACGGCGTCGTTTGGCTTGTCAAATGTGTATTACTGTAATGTCATGGCATTTAAAGATTGGTGGGAAATGTAAGTCATGGAAAAGGGGCTTTGGAAGCTTATAGCTTATTGGCTATGGGTCTATATCTATTTATGACATAGTGAATTAAGTCATTCTATTCTTAATTTTTTTTATAAGGATAAAAAAATTGTAAGTAATTTGTCAAAATTTATGGTTTCATGTATCTACTTAAATTTCGACCTGACATTTGTACTTGTTTTGTGACACTTTTACCTCTCCATTCATCAATAACGAAGGGGTAAAATCGTCACAAAAAGTTAAATAATACACAGAAAGGTCGAAATTTTAGTATAATACATGACTATAAATTTTGGCAAACTAGTTACATTTTTATATCATTACCCCTTTTTTTTTTTACTAACTGTAAACATTTTTTGATGTTTTTTTTTCTAAAATAATTTCTATAGTACCATATGTATGTATGTTACATAATTAATGATTAGTTAGATGCCTCAAGAGAAGGGCAACCTTGTAATTGTGGTCTCTGCATATCTAACATGGGAGTCACTATTTTGTCATGGAACTCTGAACCAGGACCAGTCCATCTGTGTTTTTTCACTTAAATAATTCATCTCAAATGATGCATTAGATGGTAGGGTATGGTGGCTTAAGCCACAAAATAAAACGGGCCCTACAGACTGCTACATCAGCTTTTCACTCACACTCAAAAATACCCCTTCACTCATAACACACATTCATCTCTTCATTTGGGTCCCACCACTAACTATTTTTTTTTCTTTCAATTTTTTTCACACAAACATACGGAAACTAAAAATACAATACGGAATTATACGAAAATTAAAAATGCAATGAGGAGATGGTGAGGGTATTTCTTAACAAGGTATATGATATAATTTTTGTTTGGGAATAAATGTGAAATTTAGGTTGAAAGAAATGGTATTTATAGTATAAAGAGGGTATAATTTTCACTTTTCTTGTCAATTAACCTTAAAAAAGTTTATGAAAAATAAAATTGTTAGATTTTTAAGAAAGAAGTCATGACTCAGCCGGGTTTATCAAACCGGGTCAACAAAAAACCGACGGTTCAATCCGGTTCTCAAACAAGCAAAAACCCGATCTCAATTCGGTTACGAGTAACGGTTTCAACCGACACGAGTACAAACGGGTTTAAAACATCGTTAATAATACCTTCATTCCTCACCGAGTCATTGGATTCTTCCACTTTTTACTCTTTTACCATTAAAAGTCACATATGACTACACTGGTGAAAAGGCTCAAACAATATGCTTTAAAACTTAAAGGTGGCAAAACGGGCATGTTGGGTAACGGTTGGTTTGGGCCGAATCGGGTCATTTGAAGTTACAAGTCAGTCGAGTCACGGGTTAGCCGAGTAAAAAGAGGTCAACTCAGCTAGCTAACCCGTGACCTGATTGTAATATATAAAGGTTGAGATCCTCTAAAGTTCAAATGAACTTTATCGGTAAAGTTTTTTCATAAACATAACAGCGAGTCTTACTAAGAGACCAGTTTACTTTATTTTTATGAGAGAACTTTACCGGTAAGATCTCAATCCTGTGTATAATGTTTTCTATAAACATTTGATGTACTGTTAGGAACCAAAAAAGCTGTAGACAAGTTCATAGTGGACCCATTTGAAATGAATATAAGTATTGATAGAGGCAACCATGTTATGGTACTACAGTATTTTATATGCATGTTCTTTCTTTAATGATATATGATTATGCTCATCTGGAAAAAAGATACTCTGGCCCTCTTTTAGCTAAACCTTTTCATTTACTTCTTGTTTTTTTTTATAAAGGCAAATCATTTGTACTCCAGTAAGTGATCACAAAATAGATTTTTGCTATACATTAAGAGGTTGTTCCAATCATTTTAAGGCTTTAAGCAACCAACCTGCCTTGATTAGCTTTGTTGTAATGACTTTTGAATGTTGGTTTGTTTCAAACTAGACGGGCTTAAACTTTTTCTATTGATGCAGTATCAAAGATACAGTTAAGATAAAATTACAAGTCCAAGGGACTATTGGGTCGAAAACCAAGTAAACCGGGTAATCACAACCCGCTAGACAAACCGACGGTTACAAGCGGTTATATAACTAAAAAAACAGTTATATACCTGTAAATCAGTTATTTTACCAAGGGTTGCAACTTTTACTCGCACCCTTTCAGTTTGTATAAATAGGAAACAACAGTATTGTAAACAAAACATCAGATCGTTATTGATTCAGTTTTATAAAATGATTGCATTTGTAATTTTGATTACGATTTGATTTTTGATCCAACATTGGATCAGAGCTTTTTCCCCCCTTTTCGTTGATTAAACCAATATCAATCATATACCATTTATATAATCTCAATAGTTTTTTTCGTTTAGAATCAAAGAAAACAAACGCACTAAACTTTTTTCGGATAAAAAAAACGTTTGCAAATCAAAACATACCAATCAAAATCATTTCGTGTTTTGTCAAACGATTACAAGACGAATTACTCAGCGTATTTGCCACCGAGTGATTAATCTCTGGCAACAAAAGGGGTTTTATCCCTTCTGCAAACTTGTGTCAAGAACACAAATAAAACCCGTAATCAACATAACCCAGAAATCTGATAAGGGTTAGGCACGGTTGTATTTTTTTTTCACACAGATCGAAAAACAAAGAAACCACATCTGGATATCGCGAAAGTCATCTCAAAAAGGGACAGTAAAAATTAAATTCAATTCAAAAAGGAACAAACACACCTTTGAAGATCAATTTGCGAAAACCCTCAATAGAATCTCACCGATTTAGTTATCCAAGAAAACCCCAATCTCGCGGCGTTTTTATCAGATCCCCAATCTTTGTTTGCGTAACCTTAATTGTGCACAACATTAAATCAGAGAATCCGTGGTTAAGTAACACAAGTAAGATGATGAAGGGCGATTTTACTATCGCATCTAGTAGGGGACAAATCACAGAAAGAGAAAAAGAAGGACCAGACCCTAAGGAGACGAACCCCTAGAGACGATCTCCACAAAGAAAAAAGAGGCGGACAATAAAGATAAAGAAAGGGCACAATGGTTATATCTAACCCTAATAGGTTTAATAAAAAACCAAATCACCCCTCCACTTCCATTTTTTTATAATCAGATTTTTATTTTAGTTTTAGGCTTTTACATAAGTTACCCCTTAGATATTAAGTTTGTAACTTTACCTAAAACCCGAAGATAGAAATATAGTAACCTAGTGAATACACTGCTTACTATATCGATAGAATAATTTTTAAGGAGTAATTAACCTTAGGTTATTCGGTTAAAAATTTCAAGACTTCTTATTTGGTTTATGATAAGAAAAGTTTTTTTTAAGATTTTACTTATTTGGCTTATGATTTGGTAACTATTATAAAGTTCGAGAGTTTTTTGGATAAGTTTCTAAAACTTAAGCTTTTATAAAAGTTTTAATGGTTTAAAAGTTTTATGATTTACATCGTTAAGGTTTTTTTTTAGAATTATAAGCTTTTAAAATAAGTTTCAGGTTGATTTTTAAGAATATTTATATCAGATTCAAATATCAATTTTTAAATGTTGGAAAAGATATTCTATAAAATAAACGAAATTGGTGCAAATCAACCCTATCTTTCAATGCCCTATGTTGAAAGGGGCAAACTACACAACTTGGGCAATTCGAATGCAAATCATTCTCGAAGCAAATGGTTTATGGGAAATGATAGAGCCGCTAAAAATGACTCAATCAGACAACAAAAAAGATAAGACTGCTATCGCATTCCTTTACCAAGCTTTACCAGAAGAAACTATTACTTCACAATACAAAACACAAAAACCGCGAAAGCTATATGGGATGCCTTGAAAACTAGACACATAGGAGAAGAAAGAGTTCAACAAGCAAGATTGCAAACACTCAAATCCGACTTTGAGATGTTACACATGAAGGAAGACGAGGCAATCGACACCTTCACCGCAAAACTAACAACTCTAGTAAACAAAGCCGCCAGTCTAGGGCACACAATTGAAGATTTGGTTGTCGTACGAAAATTATTAAATGCCGTCCGACAAATTTCTTCAGATTGTTGCATCCATTGAACAATACTCAGATTTAGACGAGATGTCAGTAGACGAAGCTATTGGTAGATTGAAAACCTTCGAAGAAAGAATAAAGGTTAAGAAAGGAAGAGCATTCGAAGATCAAGATAAACTATTATTTGCAAAACACAACGATAATGGTCAAAGACATCACTATGATAATCAAGGAAGAGGAAGATACATTCCACCACATAACCGAAATCGTTACAATGTCAGACAACATGGAAAAGAAGGAATTTTCTCACAAGATTACAATGAAGCAATGAAAAAGCCTAGAGATTTTAGCAATGTAAAATGTTACAATTGCAATGAATATGGACATTATGCCTCACATTGCCATAAAAGAGATCAAAGACAACAAAGACGAGAAGCATCGAACCTTGTGGAAGAAGAGTTAGAACCAACATTGTTAATGGCATCCACAAGCTTCAACAAGACACAAAGGAAATCTAGCAAGGATACACCAACATATGAAAGTATTCGTTTTTCAAAAGACTATGATGATAAAGACTCAAAGTTTGGAGAAAGTATACTAGAGGAAGATGAAGGAGGACATGATCAAGATTATAATAAACTAAGTGAGGAAGATCAACAAGTCGAAGAAAATAACAGAAGAAAACCTAGAGTCAAGACACACTTTTGGAGCACTATTATTTCAAAAGTGGTTCAAAGGATTAAACGAAAATGGAGACATTGAAGACACAGCGATTGTGATTACGGGGGAGAATATTGGGCCGAAAACCAAGTAAACCGGGTAATCACAACCCGCTAGACAAACAGACGGTTACAAGTGGTTATATAACTGAAAAAAACAGTTATATAATTGAATTAGTTATTTTACCAAGGGTTGCAACTTTTACTCGCACCCTTTCAGTTTGTATAAATAGGAAACAAAGATTGTAAACAAATATCAAATTGATTATAGATTCAGATTTATAAAAATGATTGCATTCGGTATATTTTGATTACGATTTAGATTTTTTGATCCAACACATCAATTGTGGAAATGTTGGCATTAGAGTTTCACATAGCTTGGCTGCTATACCACATGAAAACAATAGAAAACATGTCTGGGTACACATGTTGCACCCTTGATACTTCCAAACAACGACATTGTGACGCCATTCCCCCCAATACCATGTTTCATCTTACCTAATAAACTAGGATATGAAGCCTTCAATGATCAACAACAGCTAAACTGATCTAAACCACAAGTCTTTCATAGTTGTATGGTACTTCACTTGGTAAAGCTGATATCCTAAAAAGGTCAAGCTTTCCATAACAGTTTCATGTTGAATTCATGCCCAAAACCTCATTCAGATGCACAATCTTTTGTGCGACCTCTACCATTTAATGCTTACCTGATTCCACAAACAACCCCACGTTTGGCTCCATGTGAGATGCCACCAAGGAGAATTAAAAGCCAATAAACGAGACAAAAACGTGTCAACCTGTCATAGTAAATGAGTTGTAGCCTTCAAACTCACAGTCTCGCAGAGTAGTATCAGCTTTGCAAATGTTAAAAATATCATAAATCAAATAATATGACAAATACAGGCAAACATGGCCACTTCACCTAGTCATCTAATCCAGTTACATTTATAACTGATGTTCTCAGTATTCCGTTTACTATCAAGAGAAAAGGGTAGGTCATTAAACCTGAAGCCCATGAAGATATTGCATGCTATACGCGTAGGTCTATTTAGTTCAAATCATCGGCACACCAAACAAAAGAAGTAGCTTAACAAAAGGATTTGATGTATACAAACTTGAAAGCTTACACCACAACAATTCTGCAATTCGATTCAATAGTTTACACATGTATAACAGATAAATATATGTATCTATGTTCATGAAATAAAAGCGCCAACCAAGCTCAATAAAAACTATTGATACTAAGTAAGTACGTTTTAGAAATAACAAAGTCTGCATATAAAGTTAATCTACTGCAGTGACAACTACCAACTTTAACTAATTAGAGATGTATGGTTACAAACTTTCTCACTTTGTAAACTTGTGAGTAATAACAAAAAATACCTTCCCCCTACATGTAAGCAGTGTATGATTAATTTAACTTAGAAAAAACTGAGACACAATTATACCTAATATAAACATAGTAACACAAATCAACATTGATGGCACAAGCCAATTGAAACTACACACGCTTTTTAAGATCTCGAGGTTTATACAGATGTGTTAGACAATGTGTTCTTCATCCGCTGTATGCCCAGATGTACAACAAGAACAGCTAAATCAAAACTAAAGTCCAAACAAGGAAAAATAACAGTTTCATGTATTAAGAAAGCCTTTTGAACAATTCCCACACCAACATAATGGAGAATCACAAAAGGAAAACGAAAAATTAAAAAAAACGTCAATCCTTCCGCGCCAGTAAGGTGCCTACAAAAATAGCTTGCACTGTGCCACAATTAAGAGATTGAAGAACATTTGTAGTTGTAGAAAACCCCCAAAATAACCTACACAGCTTCAAAAATTCTAGCCACTACACTAAGTTTTCAGGGGGTGTATGAGAGTGGGCATTGTTTGAAAACCCGAACAGCCTATAAGACAACAAATACTTAAGGAAATGTGTTCTTCCACTTATAAATTACGTTGTCTTTTTAATTAAACTGTGCCTAACTTATACTTAAGGGAGCGTGTTCTTCCATGTATTGATTGAGCTGTCTTTTTAATTGAACACGGATGTCTACCTTCAGCTCGCCCATATGACAGCTTATACTTTAGGGACAACTCTTCCAATAACCTGAGTATTCGCCTATAAGACAACTTATAGTATATTTTAGGGGGTGTATGTGTTCATTAATCTAGTCTGAGTCTTGTTAAAATCTTAGGTATTCTCTCAAGACAACTTATACTTTAGGCGCAATGACTCTTCCAATAACCACTTAGATCGAAAATATTACACACAACAATAGAGAGTAGAGAAGTAAGAGTTGCAGTTATTCATCCGTGAAGATATTCCTACAAAACTTAAATCGAACGCGACTAAGGCCAAAACATCAATCCTCGATAAAAATTTTCACGTGTGAAGATATTCTTAAAAAACTAAAATAATCTTCTATAATATCTTCACCCGTGAAGATATATTCCTACAAAACTTAAATCGAACGTAACTAAGACCAAAACGTCATTCCTCGATAAACAATTTCACGGGTGAAGATATTCTTAAAAAACTAAAATAATCTTCTATAATGTCTTCACCCGTGAAGATATTCCTACAAAACTTAAATCGAACGGGACTAAAGCCAAAACATCAATCCTCGATAAAAAATTTCACATGTGAAGATATTCTTAAAAAACTAAAATAATCTTCTATAATATCTTCACCCGTGAAGATTTATTCCTACAAAACTTAAATCGAACGTAACTAAGACTAAAACATCATCCCTCGATAAACAATTTCACGGGTGAAGATATTCTTAAAAAACTAAAATAATCTTCTATAATATCTTCACCCGTGAAGATATTCCTACAAAACTTAAATCGAAGGCTACTAAGACCAAAACATCATTCCTCGATAAACAATTTCACATGTGAAGATATTCTTAGAAAATTAAAATAATCTTCTATAAAATTTTCACGCGTGACAAGATCTAACATTTACAAAAAAATCAAAATTACAAACCCCAAAACTACTAAAAAGGTAATTAATTGAAAATAATTCCCACAATTAGCATTCAAATTAGCATTGGAACAACGTTTCAAACAAATTGAATATGGTGGTGATTAATCAATTGAGATTCAGGTAGCAATTCCAGAAAAATACAGTGTTGAGAAGGTGAACAACAGTTGAAGACGATTGTAGAAGGTAAATGGGTGGTTGAACGACGGTGGTGGTGAAGGCTGTGGTGGTCGGTGGTGGTGAAGGCTGTGGTGATCGGTGGTGGTGAAGGCTGTGGTGGTCGGTGGTTGGTGGTGATAAAAGCCGTGTTTGTGTTTTTGAAAGATTTGTCAATGGTTTCACACTTTAAACCGGAAGTGTGTGTTTTTTTTCCTTCATTTTATATAGTAGCCTTGAAATTCAAAAGACGAAAATACCCTTACTAGTATGCTTAGTGTAAATTTTGGATTAATCTATGCCTTTAGATCAAAAAAGGAGGGGATGAATGGAAGGCTAAGATCTCTTTTTTTCTTCTCACAAAAATTAGCCTTCTCATTTGAACGCGCCCCTAGCCACATAAGCATATAAATTTGAAGTGTTGTCATTAAACTTACGAACATGTATTGCAAAGGTAAGTTAACATATCAGTACACTTGTAATTTGTTTGTATCTTGCTCTCGTTGTTACGTCATTGATAATACGATATGGGTGGGTGTTCTTATCCTTGGGTTTACCCCGGATAAAGGTATGATCTGTCTACATCTTACCTACCCCGTACCCTGCTCAGACAGGATCAGGTTGTGTTGTTGTTGTTTCTTTTCTAATCAAAATCTGCATTTGTTAATATCTCTCTAATTCTCTCTGTACACTTAGCCTTTCATAAAATGTGATCCAATAGCCTAATAACAATATCCTTAAGAAATAAGAATATTTGATGAGAGTTTCAGAAATGTTGAGACGTTGAGGGTCGCTTGATTATTTTCTGGGGACTCATTCATGACTGTCAAGACTTAATTTAGATCTCTTCCAACAACTAGATTTGATTCTAACAACTGTTATCCATACTGTTGTTCAATTTTTAATTCTCATTTAAGTTACTTTAATTTTGTTATCTTCAATTATGATCTCTTTCCTTGCATTCTTGTTTCTGAATGCTCAGATTACCAAAATAGTAAGCTCTAACACTTAGTTTGAAAAGTATCCAAATATATAAGAGCATTTTCACATCTTTGACTCTCTGTATAGACTAATAGAAAGTTAAAACAACCGAAAGGTTCATCCTGTAACGTCTCTTTAGATCACGATCAGATCAGGTTGAACCTTTTTACTAGTAGTATTCTAGTGTCACTGGCACACAAATGCTTACTTAGCCCCACTACATTTCCTTTTCATATTCTTTAATGTTAAGTACTCATTGTTAGCACTTGCTTTTATATGATTCTGCAAATGATTTTAGTGGCTGGCCCATATATGTCTTTAATTTGCATATTGCCCTACTCCCACATTCATATAAATAACCTCTTAATTGCCCCAACAGGTTCGTGTTAGGGTTTATTTATGTTATAATACGACCTTTCACTAGTATGACAGGATTTTTATCGGACTTGGACGGTATTTATTATGCTCTCTAGGGATCAGTATCTCCGTGACACTTGAATTATGTTTTCTTTTTCTACTGATTTTGCGTTGTTGATGTCATTGTGATAGGTTAATAATAGGTGGCAAGATGGGAAAGTAGACACTTTATGTAATGGGTCAATTAGAGAGCGGCTTCTAATGGGTCATGCATGTTGTAGTATGGATTCAAATGGGCAGTTCATATTGGATTGACTCGCTAACACTTTTTTCCCTTCCCTTTATATAATATATATTTGATTGATAATTAAAGGACGTGGTATCGTGGTTACAAGATTCAAACTATTACAATAGTAATTTAATCTTCGAAGAAAACAGATTAGGAGGTTGTGCATTATTATTGACTTTTGGTGACTTTCAACAGATTAGACCAATTCCCCTATTAAATTAATTTTTTTTATCTGACCCATTTGATCAATTTTCAAATAAAACAAAATCTGACTCGACCCATACTTGTAAATAAATTCAAAACTCCAGTTAATTTCAGTGATAATGTTTTTGACGCGACTTTAAGTAGCGTATACAGAAAGTTGCCGAGTACCTCATTTTAGCTTAGAGACTATCTTCAAAGAGCGTCCAGGGAATTAAGAATATCAAATTGTTAATGTTATTATTATCGTGAGGCAAAGGTATTGAGTACCTCATTAGTTAATCTGAAGGCATCTACTGAGTACCTCATTAATCTAAAGAAGGGAAAATGATGTAGTGAAGGGAACGGGATAACAAATTGAATCTGTTGATTCAAACGAATACCAGAATCAATCTTCTAATTATCGTTGATTCGAAAGGAATACTGATAGTTAGGCAAAATTCTTGACAAGGCTGCCAAAAATAAACTTTTCATATATTTTGGAACTAAATAGCCAGATGCATAGTACAATAGTTAAATAGGAAAATGAAACTGAAACGGGCCCTAAAAGACAAACGGGCCGAAAGTTATGCCAAAAACAAAAGTTCAAAATTCTCAAAAAAAACACGAAAATGTAAATAACTCCTAAAATATGATGATTCAAGGCTCAAAACTTCCGTAACCCAACTTCAAAACGGCTGGTCTTGGGCCTGAAACGGATTATCTGAGCCCAAGTTATGACCTTTTGAATAAAGGGTCTTTCTTCACACGGTCTTGAGCCTCTAGAAATAAAATAGTCCGTTCTTCAATACTTGGGCCTGCATCAGAAAAGGCTGAAAGTGTCTTTATCTGCTTTTTCTTTGCTTGATTCCCACTACCTGCAGTGTACATATTAGGAAAATACTAGATTGCATCTTTCAAGCTTGAATTCTTTGTGCAATTTGCATTTTAACAACTTTAACAAAAGATTATTAGTACTATACAACTCAACAATGCATTCGGGACTTCGGGTCCACAATGTAATCATTCTATTCAACATTCTATCCCTCTTATATGTAAACACTGAAGTTCTTTTTCTTCCCGCCTCCCCCCTCTCCTACTAACACTGCTTAATGTCGGCAATTGGGCCAGATACCGAGTGCAAGAGAACCACCATCTTTTGTGAACTTAATGCCTGCAAAAGAGTTGATTGCAATGGGACAAGGTCTGCAGGAACTTGCAGATTTTTACCACAAAAGTTAGAGTTGTCACCCGTAAAATACTTTAAACATCTAGGTGATAAGATGATAGCATTTGCTCGGTTTATTGCTGCTCGAAGAAGAACTACAACTAAGGTTACTTCGTCTGCAACACCAAGACAACCCAAGGGAACTCCAATTGATTCTCAAAGAGCAGAAGCTATTGATGACTGCATTGAGTTCATCAACTCTGCTTCTTCCTTAACTAGGTCAAACTCCGTTTCTTGTTAAACTCTTGTTTCCTTATGATCTTAAGATTCAGTTTTATGTTCGGTCAGGGTAATCCACGTGGTTGCGTGTGTTATTCGACATCCAATACTTGGCCAGATCTTGTGATTATCGGTGTCTGTTTCGTATAATGTAAAGATGTTAAAAAGAAGAGTTAACTACATTTTTGGTCCTTGTGGTTTACTGAATATAACGGTTTAAGTCCAATAGTTTAAAACGTAACGGATCCAGTCCAAATAGTTTAAAACGTAACACTTTTGGTCCAATTTTGGTCCACTTTTGGTCCTTGTGGTTTGTCAAGTATAACGGGTTTAGTCCAAAAATGGACCAAAAGTGTTACGTTTTAAACTATTTGGACTGAATCCGTTACGTTTTAAACTATTGGACTTAAACCGTTATATTCGGTAAACCACAAGGACCGAAAATGTAGTTTACTCTAAAAAGAATGACATGTTCTCACCTTGTGTCCTTGTAATGTTCTAGCTTCTTGCTAGTGTTTTCTTTTAATAAAATTCGCCGTTCAAAAAAAAAACACCATTATTTTCAAGGTCATTTAGCAAGCATTTCAACCTTGTGAAAGTTCCATTTACTTTTTAACCATCAAGTGATTTAAAAGCATTGAACTTGAGTCTCAAGGCTGCAATCTTGGTATCTATTGTATCAGATGGTCCCTCATGAGCTAAAATGAGATCATTACACATCTCTTTTTCAGTTTTGCACTTGATGACAGATTTCATAACATCATTTGGTAAACAAGATATAATGATACATTTTAATCATTTATCTTGATTAGCAAGACGACTCTCAGCATTTGACCATTAATTTTGGAAGCGTTTTGGCAAAGGAATTTAGAAGTGGACAAACTTGACATGGGTACAAATGGTCCATCTTCTAGAATTTTCAGAAGGTAAGGTTCAAGTCCGTCAAGGAATACTAAGAACCTAACTTTCTAACTCGTGAAATCCTTTTTGTCAAAAGCAAGAACATTTGTGACATGAGACCCTCCTCTTGAATCAAGAAGTTGAGGGAGGTTCTCATCCACAACACTTTGAGACACATTTGTTGTGTTCGTAGTGTTGATAGGGTTAGTAGTTGCAGGCATCGTGTCAACCCTATTAACATTAAGGCTACCCGGATTACCAGAACTTGCACCAAAAGGTGGTGGGATAGGTGGTATGGTTCCAGACATGATTGGATCTTGATTTGTTTAAAACAAAGAACAGATTCTAAAAGGTTTTATAAAACGACACTGCTTTGATACCAATTAAAAGTCCTAATTAACACGTCTATATGGAATATAACACTTATCTAAAGTAAATAACACAAGTAATAACTTTTCAATCATGTAATGCTTTATTGATTAAGAATCAAAGTATTACAATGTGATATGGATCGCACAGGTTGAATGACAATGTATGGTTACCCTTTGAATAAGTAAACTTGATAGAGTATTAAGTTTACAAGCGAACTTATATAGCCAGCTGATAGGATCAGAGGTCTACGGTGTAAGTTCGACAAAGGAGTAAATGCCTATATTAACAATCAACAATAAAAGCAATGACATTTACTCCTTACAACATTCTCTATTTATACTAATATGAGGTTGCGTCCTTGGTCGGGGTAGTTGCAACGTGTCAAGATTTTAGTGGAGGACGTACGAGGCATTTAATGCACGTCCAATCTTGGAAACTACCCGCCCATACTTTAGTGAACTATTTTGCCAACTGTTCACTACTTTGACCAACTTCATACTTGGTACAGACAACTCAAATCACTTTTTGTCACGCCTTTAGGAGATATTGAGTTTCCTGCCTAAACATCAAAGAACACTTTAAACTCAGCTTGTTCTTATTTAAAGGGTAATAGGAAAGTTAGAGTATTACCACCTTTGACTTACCTTAGAACCTCATCGTATTACTTCTACGTACCAGCTGATATCCATCCTAGCTGACGAGTATGTCTTCAAGTAATCTTCGACTTCCTTGACGATGTCTTTGACTCGAATACGTCTGATGTTGCTCTCTAAGGCTTTGCACTTAGAGAGTCCTTTCATTACCTCTGAGTCTACCACTTAGAGGTTCTTTTATTACCTATGAATCTACCACTCAGAGGTTCTTTCATTACCTCTGAGTCCACCACTCAGAGGTTCTTCAATACTTAGCCTAATTTCTGTTTAAATCTAGGTGCTAATTACTAGGCTCTAAATCGGCCCAACAATCCCCCTTATTTGAATATAAATTATGCTAAGGTAATAATCAGTGTAAATGAGTACACAACTTCTTCTTACACATAATTGACATAAGGATTAACAAAAGAAACTTCATTGATTTTATTACATTTTAGCCTAGATTATCTAGATTCTTTTCTATAATCTCCCTAGCCTTTATACAATCACTCCTAGCCTCTATTACATAGATCATTTTTCTGAACATCTCATCAGCAATCTCTGAGTCAACTTTGATTTGGTTTTGAATGCAAATTAGCTGAACAGTAGGAGTTAGATGAAACTCACTTTCTCTTTGGAATACTATATCCATATTCCTGTTCATGAAGAAGATTCCTGACTTAAGTTCTTTGATGACAAGGCCTTCGATTGACATGACCCCAGGGGGAGGAATGAAGTTCCTGTTCATCCCATCGACACTGATGTCTTCAGTGACAAAAGCTTCTTTGAGAAAATGTGTCATTTTCTTCTTCTTTTCCTCAGGTGTCATTCCAAAACTTGCAAGTACTGGAGGTGGAGGAAGTCCTAGCTTCTTAGCCTGAACCTTCAGTGTGGCTTGATTGAACATCTTCCTTAGTTCCTGTTTAGATTTATCTTTTTACGCTTTTAGATCACTTATCCTCTTTAGTTCCTTGATTTGATTATTGAATTCTTCTTGGGACAGAGTTCCCTCTAGGGTAATAAAGGACTTTAACTTTGAAATTTTAGGGATAGAACCTCCTTCTTCTTGATAAGTAACAAGTTCATTCACTTGTTCTTTCACAATGACAACTTCTTTACCCTTGGCGGGATCTCTAGGAGGAGTTGGAGAGAACTTTGAGGAAGTTGTTTCAAAATAGCTAATCGGTGAATTCATGAAGAGACTTTTGTTGTTCTTCAGGCTTCAAAAGATGCCCTAAGACAAAGGTGTTCAGGGGGATTGGATTAGGGATGGGAGTCATGATTTTGAATCTTTTAGATAAGGGCTACTTGTCAAGTTCATCATCATCTAAATCATCCTCCATTGAGAAAATTCCTTCTGACTTCATTTCCTCTGGGTTATGAAAAACCAGAGCTTTTTCTTCATTTGTTACAACTTGAGCTGATGGTTGATCCCCCTAAACAATATCAGCAGTGTTGGCCCCTAAGATTCACCCCCCCTTAGTTTGATCAGGGTGTTAAGCATCTTTTTCTTTAGCAAGGTTGTTTTTCTCCCACTTTTCCCCCTCAGCATTAGCCTTTCTAAAGACCCCTGCTGCCTCTAGGAGGGAAACCATGTCATGAAACATCACCCTGAGATCTTGAACATGTAAAGAGTTAGTAGCCATAGTGTATGTACAATAAATGAGCTTGTCTCAAACTTTTTTCATCCCTTTTCAGACCTTTAGTCTAATGGATTTCCTCATGTTCTTGTGAAGGGATTTGCTCAGCTCTTTTTGAAGTATAATAAATCTCTGACTCTCTAGTTTGTTGAAGGCATTAAACTCTTTGTACATTGGTTTCAGAAGAAGGGTAGGAACTTGATCTTGTAAGTTTTTCTGAACTTGTGCCTCAACGTGAGGTAACTCCTCTGCAATGGATTTTGAAATAGAACTTTTGATGGCGTCTTTAAGTAACTAAGGGAGAGTATCTTTCAGAGCATCTGAGAGAAAACTAGGCAGTTGTTCTTTAAGAGTGTTAGAGACAAGGTCTGGCAAAGATGACTTGATTTTAGCTGAGACTTGTTGAACAATAGAAGACTCCATATCCCTAAGTTTTAAATGAAGAGAGCTAACTTCTTCACAAATATGATCCATATGATCTGGAAGACTAAGATGTTCAGCGGAAGTAGTATCAACTTGGAAAATATGGTCAGATTTAGACACTTCATTTTCGTGAGTATCGTCAGAGTCAGCAGTGTCAAATCCTGAGACATATCTCAAGTCATCATCAGGCATTGTTTGTAGGTCAGAGTCAGAGTCCTTATGAATATCAGTTGTTTCTTTAGAGTCATGTATGGTCTGATCTTTCAGTTCAGAGATATGGCTTGTTAAAAAAGACTTTACAACCTTGATTTCTGATTCTGTGTCATAGGGACTTTCTGGAGTTTCTTTAAAAGCTTTGCTAAGTTTATCAGCGTCATCTAGCAGCTGCTTAACTATGGGAATCTCTAAATATTGTTCCTCAACTACCTCCTCCATAGCCATAAACTCAGCATCCTTCTCCTCCTCAACATTTTGGTCTAGTACTTGCATAAACTTGTTAGATAAACATTAGGAATTTGTAATGAGGTTGAGGATCACCATTCGATGCCCCTAAGAAGACTGGATGTGATTATCCAGTCCCCTTAAAAGTTTAAAACTTTTGGGACTCTTTTCAGTTGTGAATTTGTAATATAGGGAAGGATCATCATTCGATGCCCCTAAGAAGACTAAGTGTGATTATCCAGTCCCCTCATAAAGTCCTAAGACTTTAGGACTCTTTTCATTGTGAGTTTATAATATGGGGAAGGATCGCCATTTGTTGTCCCTAAGAAGACTGGGTGTGATTATCCAGTCCCCTCAAAAGTCTAAGACTCTAGGACTTGGTTAAGAGGACCTCTAAGTCTGAGTGAGTACAGTTCATACATAGGTCAACTTTCATGCACAGATGTGTTAATCTAGCAAAGTCTAGAGTTTTCAGTGTCAACTATCAGACATTTTTAGCCTTTCAATCTCATCCCCTAATTGCAGACACAGAGTGTACAGAAGATATGGGAATATAAGTGTCGACTCTGACTCTCTATTAGGTCAAGGGTAGCCCTTAACTTCACCACGTGTACAGAAGATATGGGAATATAAGTGTCGACTCTGACTCTCTATTGGGTCGAGGGTAGCCCTAAACTTCACCACTCTCTCCTAGAGAAGTTTAAGAGTGGTTGCTTGTAGTGCCCCTTATATTTATAATACTGTTACCTTTTCGGCTTCAACGGTTGAAGGCTAGTTTCCTTGCTCCGCTGCCAACTTAGAGGCTACTAGACTCTTGGTGGTGTCAGTGGTGGCTTCTGTGACTTCAGCATGCTGAGTCTCAGTGACTTGTTTCTATAAAAGGATGAACCTGATCATATATGGAGAATTTGGTTTGGAAGAAGATGGGATTTTCTTCTTCTTTGTCTTCAGGTTAGTTGGTGCTTTGGACTGAGTGACAGGCTGTATAGAGGCCCTAGACAAGGACTTATCAGCTATGTCATCAGCATTCACCTCCCCAGAAGGAGGGAGTAAAGACTATTCAGGCTCTTCAGAAAGTTTAATTACTTTTAACATGTGTGAAGTTAAAGGAACTTTAGATGCTAACGGTTTTTGAAAAGAAGCAGTTGTAATGGTGTGGGGTTTTACAAGAGTGAGATCATTGCTGACATAGTCTTTTCCAAGCAATTTTTTAAAAATTAGGGATAAAAACCTTGTATAGAAAATATTCAGTTCCCTATTCTTCTTCTAATTTTGAAGTTTGTGAACCAAGTCTGAGAAAATAATCCCTCTTATGTCAATCTCCAATCCCCATATAAGACAGTATGCAATAGTCTACCGATTAAGGTTAATTTGGTCATGTGATCCTTGCATCCTACCCAAACACTTGACAATATATTGCATGAATAGCTTCTAAATGGGTGAAAATACTTCATCTTTAAAGGAGAGGAATTAATAAGGACATTATATGAAAAGGTTGGTTTATCCTTGTCAAATAAACCCAAAGTCACCAGCCCCACCCTTACGGTCTCCTTGGGAGGTAGAGGAACAACGTCCCTACAAATGGGTAGGCCAATGGCAGATATGAACTCGTCTTGAGTAAAGGACAGGGGTTTATCCTACCATGATAGTAAGAAGGTGATGGTCTTGGTCTCCTCTTCAACCTCTATTGTATACTAAAACTCCTTTAGGTATTCCACATATATTGCGGTGGGTTGAAGGGTTAGGGCCCTATTGATGCAATAGTTTGAGAGAAAATTAAGCATGGGTCGATATAACTCGTTTGAGTTCTCAAGGAGAGCAACAACATTATTGAAACCAATTATACTATCTGTACATCTAAAATTGACCTTTGATGATAAAATAAGTGGTTATGATTGTTGAGAAGATGTGGATTCTGATGCCATTTGATTTATAACTTTGATTCAACTTTGATGAAAGGGTGTATGCATGGTGATTAAAAATGGAGGTTTTAAGGTTTTGAGTGAGTAGAAATGATGTATGTGAAAAAGGTGAACAGTATATACCACAAAGATTTTTTTTATAAGTTTAAAAATAAAATGGATTTGAAGTCCGCATTAAATGTGAGTGATAAAACTGTTACAAAATGTGGGTCCCTATGACCCTTTGAGTACTGTAATTTCCACATTTTTTGAGAAAGTTAGTAAAACCTTTTGAGTGAATCCTGAATTAAATATTAAGAATGTTTGTCTTTCAACTTGCTAGTTACATTTAAGTTACCTTAAAACATTTTATATTCAAGTCAGAGATCACTTAAATCCTTTTTCTTATCAGATACATGTTTTTCAATATTGAGCATACACAACTCAGCTACCAGTCTAGTAAAACTAGGTTCAGCCAAAGGCTTGGTAAAAATATCAGCTAATTGCAAATCAGTGGGTACAAAATGAAGCTCAATATCACCTTTTAAAATGCGGTCTCTGATGAAATGATACCTGATGTCAATATGTTTTATCCTAGAATGCAACACTGGATTGTTTAATATGGCAATGACACTTGTATTATTACAAAAGATGGACACCTTGTCATAGAGAACATCATAATCAGCCAATTGACTCTTGATCCAGAGGACTTAAGCATAGTATCCAGTAGTAACTACATACTCCGCTTTAGCTGATGACATAGCTATAGAGCTTTGCTTCTTTGCACTCTAACATACCAACTTTCCTCCACTATCTGACAGCCTCTTGAGGTACTCTTTCTATCCAGGTTACATCCAGCGTAGTCTGAGTCAGAGTATGCTTTTAGATCAAAGCCTAATCCTTTTAGATACCAGAGGCCAAGATTTAGAGTTCCTTTGAGATACCTAAAAATTCTTTTTATAGCAACAAGGTAGGATTCCTTGGGGTTAGCTTGGTACCTAGCACAAAGACATGTCAAAAATTGGATATCAGGTCTGCTAGCTGTGAGGTACATCAGTGACCCTATCATGCCTCTGAACAATGTCTCATTAACAGAGTCCCTTGACTCATCAAGGCCCAAGTTGTTTGGGGGAAGCAGAGGGCATTTCACTGAGGCACAGTCAGCTAGATCATACTTTTTGAGCAAATCCTTAACATATTTTTCTTGACAATTAGAGATTCCTTTGAAATCTTGTTTTATTTGAAAACCTAAAAAATAAGTTAATTCACCCATCATACTCATTTCATACTTTTTGGTCATCAGCTTTCCAAATTGTTTACTTAATTTAGAACTGGTTAACCCAAAAATGATATCATCCACATATATCTGTACAATAATGACATCACTCTTAGTATTATAAGTGAAAAGAGTGTTGTTAAAGGTACCTCTGACAAACTTGTGCTGAATAAGAAATTTTGAAAGAGTATCATACCAGGCTATGGGGTTTGTTTTAGCCCATAGAGAGCTTTATCCAACTTACAAACATGATTGGGATATTCACTACTTTCAAACCCAGGAGGTTGTTGAACTTACACCTCCTTTGAGATTTTCCCATTCAAGAAAGCATTCTTTACATCCATCTGATATACCATAAAACCCATGTAGGCTGCATAAGCAAGAAATATCCTGATGGCCTCTAGTCTTGCATCAGGTGCAAAGGTTTCTTCATAATCAATCCCTTCCTGCTGATTATTCCCCTGGGCAACCAGCCTTGCCTTTTTCTTAATAACTATCCCATTCTCATCCATCATATTTTTCCAAATCTATTTGGTCCCAATGACGGTTTTACCATGAGGTTTTGGAACCAAGGTCCAGCCCTTGTTTCTTTCAAATGGATTCAGCTCTTCTTGCATAGCAATAATCCATCCTTCTTCTTCTAGAGCTTCAATAAGCTTCTTAGGTTCCATTTCAGAGAGAAAGTTGACATAGAGACATTTAGAGGCCGAGGCAACATCTGAGTCTCTGATCCTACTTCTAGTTATGATATGAGCAAGAGGTTCACCAATGATGTTCACAAGTTCAATGTGTTTTTCTCTTGACCATTTGTCTTGAGGAACTAGGGTTTGAAGGATGACTTCAGCTAAGTGTGATATAGTAGGAGAGGGTTAGACACTAATTGGTTAATTGATGCCATTGTTTTGAGGTTGAGCTTGTTCAAGGAGATCAGCTGATTGTGTTTGATCAGGTTCATTGAGAGCTGGGTGATTGTCAACCTCAATGAACTCAGGAGGATCTTCAGAGATTACAGATTCCTGAAGAATGAGTGATTCAGAGGGTGTGGTGTTTTCATATGCAAGAATGTAGGGAAAATATTCAGTATTGCCAGGGCACTGAGTAACTTCACTCCTTGGTTTAAGGAATTCATCATCAGGAAAGGATCTGTTTTTATTGAAGTTGATTGCATCACCTTTTGTGCTGGATTAAGAGATGGCTTTATCATTTTCACTGAATGTAAAATGTACTGTTTATTCCATTTCTTGTCTTCTAATGTTGAACACCCTGAAAGCTTTAGCCATTGGAGAGTAACCAAGAAAGAATCCATCATTAGCCTTTTCATCAAATTTTCCCAAATGGTCCCTGTGATTGTGAATATGAACAGGACACCCAAACACATGGAAATAGCTAATATTAGAAGATCTTCCTCTGAACAAATCATATGATGTCTTTCCATGCCTTTTCACAATAATGGATCTATTTTGTGTATAGCAGGCAATGTTGACAGCCTCTCCCCAGAATTGTTTAGAGAGTTTTGCACTATTTAGCATAGTTTCGGCTGCTTCAATTAGTGTTCTATTTCTTCTTTCAGCAACACCATTTTGTTCAGGGGTATAGGGAGAAGAGAAGTTCTGAGATATACCCTTTTCATCACAGAATTCTTCCATCTTGTGGTTTTTGAACTCAGTTCCATTATCACTTCTAAGCTCCTTTACACTCACTTCATTGAGGTTTTCTATCTTTTAAATAAAAGACATGATACGGTCAGCTGCATTACTCTTTTTGTTGAGGCAAAATACCCAGGTGTACCTTGAGTACTCATCTACAATGACAAGGGTATATTTGTTGTGGCTGATGGTTTAGGGTTTTATAGGTCCAAACAAATCCATATGAAGGAGATGTAATGACTTGTTGATGGAAAATGATCTCTTAGTTTTGAAAGATGTTTTGTGATGCTTCCCTTTCTCATAAGCTGAATAGTTTTTGTCTTTAAAGAAAGTTAGAGATGGAAGCCCAAATACAAGGTTGTGTTTTACAAGGTTGTTTATGTTCTTGAAGTTGAGATGAGACAGTCTCTTATGCCAAAGCCAATTAACACTGGGGGAGGCCTTGGCAAAGAAAAATACATTGCTTTCTATATTGAAATATGACATATCAATAACATAGACATCTTTTCTTCTAGGAGCAATGAGGACAACTTCATCATTTTGGTTGTAAATGGTTCCCTGAGTTTTGGTAAATAGAACTTTGTAGATGGCATTACACAACTGACTGATGTTGATCAAGTTATGTTTCAGACCATTCACATAAGAAACTCTGGTAAAGGTGATTCCATTACAGTTTACTGAGCCATACCCTTCTGTGTCTCCTAAAGAATTATCTCCAAAAACTACTTTAGGACCTGACTACTTTGAATATCTGTGTAGATATTGTTTAATCCTTGTCATGTGTCTAGAGCAGCGACTATCTAGATACCATACAGACCTCTTGAGGTAATCATGCACATATATTTTCATAAAAATTAGTTCCATTTATGAACCTACTTTTCAGTGGGTTCTGATTGCCTGTTGGCAATCCTTGGTCTCCTGGATTTGAGGTGTTTCTTGAGACAGTCACATGCTTCATGTGCAATGCTACCACATACTTCACACCCAGGGTAGAACTTACAATGGTCAAAGTGATGGTCATTAAATCCATAGTATTTACAATCTATGAAAGGCTTTAGAATCATGGGAGTCTTCTTCGGTGAGGGTTTCAGAGGTGACTGAGCCTTAAGCTTACTTAATGTTTTATTAACAACAACAAGTTCTAAGTATTCTTTGGTCTGGTGGTCAGTGGATCCACAAGTAGAGCACTTAGTCTTTGAGTAGCAATCATTAGAGAGATGATTCCTAAATCTACAGTGCTTACTGGGTCCAAACCAGGTATTTTGCTTTGAAGAACTATTTAGCTGGGTGCTTGATGGATGGGTTCCTGAAAAGATCTCAATTTGCCTTTTGAGACCCTTTACCTCTTCCATAAAAGTAAGAAGAAATTGCTCAGTTGATGAGTTAGCCTTTTTATTAGAGCAAGGTTTAAGACCAGCAGAAGATTTTTGTCTTTTTCTTAATGACATATGTAGGTGACACTTTAACAGATGGTATAGTCTTCTTAGGGTCAGGAGTGTTAAGTGTAAGGTCAGCCATGTTAAAGGTTAAGTCAGACAGAGAAATAAGACTCTCTGAAGTGCCAGATGGTGTTGCTCCTATTAGCTTAGGAAGAGGTGGAAGAGGTTCCTAAGAGTCACACTCAGATTCTGAATCTGATGTAATCTCAGGTGCAAGCTTAGATGAGGATTCATCAACTTTAGTGAAAACAACCTCTTTAGAGGAGATTTTCTCTTTCCTTCTACCTTTCCCACCTAAAGCTTTGACAATATTTCTAGGTACTTGCTTAGAGAGCAGTTGGTCTAGGGTGACTTTACTGCATGTTCATTTCTCAATAACCTTTTTTTGGTCAATGATCTCATCCTTCAGAGATTCATTCTCTAGGTTTACCCTAATGACTTCATTTTAAAGAGAGCAATTTATGGACATAGTGTTTTGAGGTTGGACAGTTCAAACTTATGTAAGGATATTTCTTGTTTAAGTAGATTAAATTTAGTAACTAAGTTTTTCCTTTGATCTTCCACATAGTGAAGGTCAACATGTGTATAGTCTAAAACATGTTTCCTTTCATCACCATCAGTCATAGATAAAAGTTTATCTAAAACATGTTTCCTTTCCACATAGTGAAGGTCAACATGTGTATAGTCTAACCCATTGGCATGATCTTGCATCAGCCTTTCTAACTGAAGGCTCATCCTCTGTAATAGCCATAAATGCCCTGATCTTGGTGCTTCCTTCATCATCTAAGGAGACAAATTTACCATCCTAGTCAAATGACTCAGCTGACAAACCCTTTTCACTCTTTTCTTTTTCCTTCTTTACTTTTTCACTCTTTCCTTTGGTCATATCATCAATCCTCTTGGTCAGGACAGCCATTTTAGCATTGAGTCCCTTGTATTTTCCCTTGTAATCTTTTTGATGATTACCAATGTTCTAAGAATATGTTTAGTTGAAGGATGGTGTATATGTTTTGGATTTGTTGAAGGAATTGTTTGAGTATGGATAAGGTGGTGTGGAAGTTTTGTGTGAGGGACAATCCTTTTGAAAATGACCAAGTTCCCCACAAGCAAAACATGTTTCTTTTGTTTTGTCCAAGGGTTTCCTAGCTGACCCAACCCTGCCAGACCTCTTATAAAACCTCTTTTGATTTTCTAGTAGAGCTCTTTCCCCCGCCCCCGCCCCCCCCCCCCCCACCCCCCCGCCCCAAATGTGTTAAGGTGTTTTTGTCTTGTGCTGAAGTGATGGTATCTCTTTGTACACAGTGGAACTAAGTTTTTCCTTTGATCCTTCCACATTGTTGAAGGTCTAACAGTTGTGTATAGTGTGATATAACATGTTAGTCCTTTCAATCTGTTCAGTCATAGATTGTAGAAGAACTCAATTGTCATGTTTTTTTCGAGGTTAAGTCAACCCATTGGCATGATCTTGCCATGTCAAGCTGTTCAAAGTGATGGGCCATCGTATGCAATTTCCCTCGGCTGTATCGGCGACACGCTTGCACTTGGTTCTCCTTTGCATGAATGTCCGAGCGAGGAGACGAGGTTGATGCTAAGTGTCTCAATACAAATGGACTCAGCTAAAACAACCCATTTTCACTCTTGTTTCTTTAGATCCTTTTCTTCCCGATTTCACGCTTTTCCCTGATAATATCATCAATGCTCTTGGTTAGGTCAACTATTTTATTTTGAGTCTTTGTACTTTCCCTTGTTATCTTTTTGACCAGGATGATTACAGAGTTCTGAAGAAGATTGGTTTAAAGGATGGTGTTATTATGAGTTTGGTGAGTTTGTTGCTAAAGATATTTTGTTTGAGATGGAGACCATGTGTGAGTAAGTATGTGGTAGACGTGCTAAAGTTGTTACAGGATGGAGGATGAACAGTCGTTTGTTTGTGAACAGAATGTGACCAGACTTGTGCCGTGTCATAGTGTCTCAAAGTCATGTTCTTGTAGAGGTTGCGCGCTCTACAAGGCTGATTTATCCTAGTCTTGATAACCTAACCCTGATCACTCAGGTAGCCTTAGGGGCTGTTTAGAAGGACGCTTGCTGTTTGCATCGCTCTATATTGCTAGAGAGAGATGAGCTCTGTTTCATGTCAATTCATGAGATTATAAAAACCCTCTAATGTACCCCACACTCTATTAAACCTTAAACCCCCAACACAACCCACATAAAATAAACTCCACTACGTTATATACGTTTTTGTAAGTTTTCATACGTTTTTTTCGTTTTTTCGTTTTAGTCTGTTTTTGTATGTTTTCATATGTTTTTATCAATTTTTATCCGATTTTATAAGTTTTTGTACGGTTTTGGACATTATTATACGTTTTCATCTGTTTTCATACGTTTTTGTAAGTTTTCATACGTTTTTCCATTTTTTTAGTTTTAGTCTATTTTTGTACGTTTTCATCTGTTTTAATACGTTTTTGTACATTTATGTACGTTTTTGAATGTTATTATATGTTTTCATATGTTTTTATACGTTTTTGTATGCTTTCTTAACTTTTATACGTTTTCATACGCATTCTTAAGTTTTTATATATTTTTTATGTTATTATACAATAACGTATAAAAACATAAAAAAATTACAAAAACGAATAAAACGTACAAAAACATATGAAGATGGAGCAAAACTAAAAATAAATGTTACAGTAAATAAGCCACGGAAACCCTAACAATGGCGACAAAAAAAAACCTCTCTCTAATCTGATCGTCTAATTCTTTTTTCCTTTGATCCGAATACCGTATAACAATCGTGTTTAATCTATTAATCTTGTGATTATATAGATCTAACATGGTTTTATTTGGTTGATTGTTTTATAGGTTAAAGATTTAGATCATTTTTAAAGGTTTTTGTAATCGCTATTTTCTTTTTAATCCTAATCGTTTCAGCAAATGGAAGTCAGTTAGATCTGCCTGGGTGTCCTATTTAAGCCTTCTCCTAAGGCTCTCGTTTAAGATAGATGGGGATCGCACTATTCTTCTCTTGTTTTTATTTGTTTCACTAATTAGGGTTTTTAGGGTTTTTTAGGGTGTCGGTGCTTTCATACTTTATGCTGTGACTTGTTTCTTGTATGGATTATCAAACGATTCATAATGAGGGTGAGGAATTACTGCGGAGTGTTGCATAAAAAATGAATAAGATAAAGGGTAAAGGAGACGTCGTTGTCTCCCTACCACGAATGCCGGTTAGGGGTTCTCAAAACCCAAATTCGGAGGGTACAAACAGGTATGATGTCTTGGTAAGTTATTATCTGGGATGACCAATGATGATCGTATGGAAACCTTAGATGCATTAGGTTTTATATGTAATTCAATTCAGGATAATCGTGATAATGCTTATGCGATCCCTTGTAAGGTTTCTGAAAGTCCCAATTAACACGTCTATATGGAATATAACACTTATCTAATGTAAATAACACAAGTAATAACTTTTCAATCGTGTAATGCTTTATTGATTAAGAATCAAAGTATTACAATGTGCTATGGATCGCACAGGTTTAATGAAAATGTATGATTACCCTTTGAACAAGTAAACTTGATAGAATATCAAGTTTACAAGCGAACTTGTATAGCCAGCTAATAGGATCAGAGGTCTACAATGTAAGTTCAACAAAGGAGTAAATGCCTATAATAACAACAACAATAAAAGCGATGACATTTACTCCTTACAACATTCTCTATTTATACTAATACGAGGTTGCGTCCTTAGTGGGGGTAGTTGCAACGTGTCAAGATTCTAGTGGAGGACGTACGAGGCATTTAATGCACGTCTAATCTTGGAAACTACCCGCCCATACTTTAGTGAACAGTTCTGCCAACTATTCACTACTTTTACCAACTTCATACTTGGTATAAACAACTCAAATCACCTTTTGTCGCGCCTTTAGGAGATATTGAGTTTCCTGCCTAAACATCAGAGAACACTTTAAGCTCAGCTTGTTCTTCTTCAAAGGGTAATAGGAAAGTCAGAGTATTGCCACCTCTAACTTACCTTAGAACCTCAGCGTATTCCTTCTACATACCAGCTGATATCCATCCTAGCTGACGAGTATGTCTTCAAGTAATCTTCGACTTCTTTGACGATGTCTTTGACTCGAATACGTTTGATGTTGCTCTCTAAGGCTTTGCACTCAGAGAGTCCTTTCATTACCTCTGAGTCCACCACTCAGAGGTTCTTTAACTACCTCTGAATCCACCACTAAAAGGTTCTTTCATTACCTCTAAGTCCACCACTCAGAGGTTCTTCAATACTTAGCCTAATTTCTGTTTAAATCTAGGTGCTGATTACTGGGCTCTGAATGAGCCCAACAACCTTGAGTACTCATCTATAATAATAAGGGTATAATTTTTGTGGCTGATGGTTTGGGTTTGATAGGTCTAAAAAATCCATGTAAATGAGATGTAAAGACTTGTTGATGGAAAATGATCTCTTTGTTTTGAATGATGCTCTGTGATGCTTCCTTTTCTCGCAAGCTGAACAATTTTGTCTTTATAGAAAGTTAGAGATGGAAGACTAGAGACAAGGTTGTGTTTTGCAAGGTTGTTTATATTCTTGAAGTTGAGGTGAGACAGTCTCTTATGCTAGAGCCAATTAACACTTGGGAAGACTTTGGCAAAGAAACAGGCATTGCTTTCTTTATTAAAAGATGGCATATCAATGACATAGACATCTCTTCTTCTAGAAGCAATGAGGACAACTTCATCATTTTAGTTATAA